>NIVC01004006.1:0-65095 GCA_002269645.1 Macrostomum lignano | reverse complement strand
TGTGAAAAAAATTTTTGCTTATGCTTCTTTTTATTGACCATGGGGTAGACCTGGTCGAGATACGACTTGAGGTAGGCCTAATAAGCTAAGCCTAAGTAAGTTACTAAGTAAACATCGTCACTGTCAGTTGAATTATAATTAAAGAAGAAACCATGAATTTTCCTTTAAAAGTATTTTAAATCGTAATATATACTGAACTTAAAGTAACGTAGCCAGTTACTATTAATTGACTCAAGTAAAAAAAAGGCTTCTCCCGCTTCTCAAATCTCAAATCTATGTTAGTGACATAGTGTTAGAATTAAGTATTATAGTATAGTAAATTATTATTTTATTCTCCTTTTTTTCTTTTTTGGATTTACATTAAAAAAGTTTTACGTTAAAACAAAAAGACTATGTTTCATATCGTTTAAAGCAACAAAAACAAAACTAATTGCAAGTTTGCAAGTCTTAAACAACATTAAATAACTTTTTTGTTGCTTTTAAGTCCACAGTATTTGTGCGGTTTTTGTTTTCGTTTTATACTGAATGGTATTATATTTATTGTACACGGTACACGTGCATTCGAGCACAAAAACGAGTTAATGTGCTGTTAAACCTTGGAGCTTGTCGCGGAAACTCGTGTATGCAGCACAAGAGGTTCCTAGTCATTTCGTCATCTGCCATTTCGTCATCTGGGTGTCTGGGGTGCTCACCTCGACTTTGGTCACTTCGTCATCTTAATTAGCATGCACTACCTGAAGAGAGTCATTTTTCCAGAGAGTCCAATAGTTCCAACTTCAAGTGAATTAACGTGGCAATCAAACATATTTACTTGGAAATCCTAATGATCCCAGTCATTTTGTCATCTCGATTGATAAAACCTGTCGATCGATCGGTTCTGCTTGCCGCAGCTTAATAGTTAATAAAAATGGTTTATACTAACTCGAATCTCAAACAGATTAATTGATTGATGAAGAAGTATCCAGCATAACTAAATATTTGGTCACTTCGTCATATTATTTTTCAAGCTACTTTGCTTCTGTTCACTTCGTCATCCGATATGACGAAATGGAATATGACGATCTGACCATGCAGTGACCGCACAAGAACGGTTCTTTCGAATTTTGGTATCATTTAATCGGCCGACAATATTATTTTGCAAATATTTAATTTCGTCATCAAATTCTCCTTTACAAACAACTCTTAGCTCGTCCTTGGAAAAGTTCCACATTGATTCTTTTGAATTTTGATAATAGTTAAATAGTTGGTACTTTTTGGCTTTTCACAAAGATTGGTTTCAGAACTAGAATTCCGATTCCAAAAACAGAATTTGCATGGTAGAAAAATGAATGCGCAGTCGTCGAATTAATTATCATGTTTGTCAGTCTTACACTCGTGATTTTGTCTTTTTGTCTTTGTTTTCTCCTGGATATATCAAAAAACTCTGGCAATATTAATAATAATAATACTTTGACTATTTCAAATATATTTTATTGCTTTTATTGTTTTATAGTGGAAAAATGACGTCGACAAATCGGATCGAGAAAATTTCTCGAACCAAATTCCATCAGAATTTATGCAGCACACACTGCTGCACTGCAAGTACTCGTAATTCCGTTTCGCCCCCACAAAATATGTTCGACAATTATTCGCAATTGTTTTAGTCATTGTGGGATTATTGGGAAACAGCTAACTCGGAGTCACTTACATGTATAGTAACCCTGATGGCCCCTTGAACGATTGTAGCATACATGTACTCTGACTATATGTTCTTGGTCACCATGCATGTGCAGCACGAGCACCCAGCTAGGTTTGCAGGTTTCAATGGGCTCTGTGCAACCTCTGGCTTGTGGATAGTCATCATGTACCCACTTACATGAAATACGTGAAGCGGATATTATTATTACGGATAACGACGTCCTACATCGGCTGAACGTCGGTGCAATGTAAGAGTACATACACGTCTGTCATCAAAGTCAATAGCCGTCGGAACTCTCTCTAGATCTCTCTCTAGATCTACTATATTGCAGGTGCATTTCCAACTGCCGAATGTAGAAATTGCAGTATACCTTACCTACATGTATATGTAATAAATTTAGCTCAGCAAGCTAACGACACGGGTATGACAGGAATACGCGCTAGGGCTCATTAAATCATATGGCTATTAGTTATCGAATTGGTGTATTAAATACGGTAAAAAGAACACCTGCCAAAACAAATAAAAATTGTATAAAACCCAAAAATAGAAATATTTCTAACAGCTATAACTCCAAAATCTGCTTACGGATTACTGATCCGCTTTTGCCACTGGATTAACGCATAACGTAATCTATAGCTATGGCAACCAGTTCAGATACTGGAAGCACCTCAGCCTGGGTGCTACTGCTAGCTAGTCTGATCCTGACCGCTTTATTAGGCTCAGCAGATGCGGTGGAATCCTCACTGCAGGATCCGCACGCTATGATGAATGCCATGGCTTCGGCGGCTCTGGCGTCAGCTGCAGTTGGCGCTGCTGGTACTGACGGCGACTCCGGGAGCGACGATTTGGGCATCGCAGCGCAGCTCTTCAGTGCACTGGCTCAAGCTCAAGCCGGAGAGGCCGCCCACGTGTTCAAAGATTCGCGAAATAAGCACCTGCTGGTGCCACCGCGACTGGGCAAGTCGGTGCTGACAGCGCGGATCAAGCAGCAGCTGTTGGATTGGCACAATCGGATGCGCTCGGGGATTGCACTGGGACGCGATGACAAGTTGCCACCGGCTGCCAACATGGCTCTTTTGGTGAGGCCTAGGCATTGATAACTGCATTCACTCACTCACTCACTCACTCAATCGCTCACTCACTCACTCACTCACTCACTCACTCACTCACTCACTCACTCACTCACTCACTCACTCACTCACTCAATCGCTCACTCACTCACTCACTCACTCACTCACTCACTCACTCACTCACTCACTCACTCACTCACTCACTCACTCACTCACTCACTCACTCACTCACTCACTCACTCACTCACTCACTCACTCACTCACTCACTCACTCACTAACTAACTCACTCACTCACTCACTCACTCACTCACTCACTAACTAACTCACTCACTCACTCACTCACTCACTCACTCACTCACTCACTCACTCACTCACTCACTCACTCACTCACTCACTCACTAACTCACTCACTCACTCACTCGCTAACTCATTCACTCACTCACTCACTCACTCACTCACTCACTCACTCACTCACTCACTCGCTAACTCATTCACTCACTCACTCACTCACTCACTCGCTAACTCATTCACTCACTCACTCACTCACTCACTAACTAACTCACTCACTCACTCACTCACTCACTCACTCATTCACACACTCATGAACTCATGAACTCATGAACTCACTCATGAACTCACTCATGAACTCACTCATGAACTCACTCACTCACACACTCACTTACTCACTCACTCATTCACACACTCATGAACTCATGAACTCACTCATGAACTCACTCATGAACTCACTCATGAACTCACTTATGAACTCACTCATGAACTCACTCATGAACTCACTTATGAACTCACTCATGAACTCACTCATGAACTCATGAACTCATGAACTCACTCATGAACTCATGAACTCATGAACTCATGAACTCGTGAACTCATGAACTCGTGAACTCATGAACTCATGAACTCATGAACTCGTGAACTCGTGAACTCGTGAACTCATGAACTCATGAACTCGTGAACTAAAATGAACTCACCCGCCAAACAATTAAAGCTCGATTCAAAGATCTATTTAACGACTGCGATGACACACTCCCACGCACAAGCCCCACATCCGCTCTGCAACAGGAGTGGGACGATCACCTGGCGGCCACCGCCTCCGACTGGGCCGCCCAGTGCACGGCGGGCCAGACGGACTCGCCGGCGAACCGAGCCGTGCCCGGCCTGCAAGGTCACGTGGGCCAAAGCACGGCCGCTGATTGGCTGGCCGATCCGCAGATTTTGGCGGCGGCTTGGTGGGACCAGCGACGGATGTTTGACGCCGCTACTGGACGGTGTAAACGAGCCGGTCGTCATGGCAACAGCTGCGCAGGAATCCGTTATCTGGTGTCCGGTACCGCTCGGTACGTCGGCTGCGACTTGAGAGACTGCAGCGGTGGCAGCGGCGGAGACAGCCGGCAGTTTGCCTACTTGTTGGTCTGCAACTACGGTGAGCTGGGCCCAGGTGCAGGCAGCAACAAAAGCAGGGCCTACACTGTGGGATCTGCATGCAGCGCTTGCTCCGCTGAGTTGCCTCACTGCCTGCGCGGTCTGTGCGCTTCCAACGAAGCTTGCGAAGCTTTGCATGCGGCTGGCGCTTCAAGGAAGTCAAAGGATCAGTGCAAAGGTAATTGTTTCTCTACTTTCTAAATACTGCATGTTTTGCTACGAGTACTTATAATTCCAGGAAAAATGACGACACTGAAAGCTTTTCCAGTATTATGCATCCTCTAGCTGGGATTGTAGTTACTCGTCTACGAGCGTATTGGATAATCAGGACTAGAACTCACAGGATCCCCCGGCAAAGAACTTGAACTGCGGTTTCTCTACCGAATGGGCTAGAGCTTCAGTTTCTCTACCGAATGGGCTAGAGCTTCAGTTTCTCTACCGAATGGGCTAGAGCTTCAGTTTCTCTACCGAATGGGCTAGAGCTTCAGTTTCTCTACCGAATGGGCTAGAGCTTCAGTTTCTCTACCGAATGGGCTAGAGCTTCAGTTTCTCTACCGAATGGGCTAGAGCTTCAGTTTCTCTACCGAATGGGCTAGAGCTTCAGTTTCTCTACCGAATGGGCTAGAGCTTCAGTTTCTCTACCGAATGGGCTAGAGCTTCAGTTTCTCTACCGAATGGGCTAGAGCTTCAGTTTCTCTACCGAATGGGCTAGAGCTTCAGTTTCTCTACCGAATGGGCTAGAGCTTCAGTTTCTCTACCGAATGGGCTAGAGCTTCAGTTTCTCTACCGAAGGACACCTGGGCTAGAGCTTCAGTTTCTCTATTGAAGGACACCTGGGCTAGAGCTTCAATTTCTCTAGTGAAGGACACCTGGGCTAGAGCTTCAGTTTCTCTACCGAAGGACACCTGGGCTAGAGCTTCAATTTCTCTAGTGAAGGACACCTGGGCTAGAGCTTCAGTTTCTCTTCAGCTAAATCGCACCGCTGTTATTAAATTACCAGACGCAGCCTTTTCATGCGCCGACGAATCCACCTGCGCCGGCTTGTCTGCATCGGCGAAGACCACCTGCTGCGCCAGTTCCAGCGGACGCAAGCGGTGCCCGAAATTGTGCGGAATTTGCAAAGAAGGAGCTCCTAACACCAGGAAGAAATCGACAACTTATCAGCCCGAAAACAAGGACAAAATAATTGCCAGGGTGGTGTCGAATACCTAATTGCAGACCTGTATCTTAGACAGTAAAATAACAGACTCAAATTGACAGACAAAAGACAGCAGTAATCCCGTTAGTTAACACTTCCTAATGTCATAATTAAACTGCGCGACCTCACACTGACATGGTTTCGGTACCATACGAATATACCAATCTACGAGTCGTATGACCCCAAGCATAACTATCCGATCTGTGCATATCTTTATCAACTAAAAGGTGTGCCATGTAGGTTTATAGATCGAAGAATAAAAATTTTAGCGCGCTTTGATGTATATCTATGTAACGTGTTCAAGGACTACTCAAGTAGAAGGACGATTGGAAAATTTTAGAAGACAGTTTGCAGCTTTATGAATATAAATATAGCTATAAGAAAGCCAAGAAGTATCAAAATATGAACACTGGGTCTCCCTTTCTTCCAGGGGCGTAGCCAGGAATATTGATTGGGGGGGGGGCGTGAGTTAGGGGGCGCCAGTTTCTTATAGTGGGGGGGGGCGCCAGTTTCTTATAGTGGGGGGGGCGCCAGTTTCTTATAGTGGGGGGGGGCGCCAGTTTCTTATAGTGGGGGGCGCCAGTTTCTTATAGTGGGGGGGCGCCAGTTTCTTATAGTGGGGGGGCGCCAGTTTCTTATAGTGGGGGGGCGCCAGTTTCTTATAGTGGGGGGGGGGCGCCAGTTTCTTATAGTGGGGGGGGGGCGCCAGTTTCTTATAGTGGGGGGCGCCAGTTTCTTATAGTGGGGGGGGGCGCCAGTTTCTTATAGTGGGGGGGGGCGCCAGTTTCTTATAGTGGGGGGGGCGCCAGTTTCTTATAGTGGGGGGGCGCCAGTTTCTTATAGTAGGGGGGCGCCAGTTTCTTATAGTGGGGGGGGGGCGCCAGTTTCTTATAGTGGGGGGGCGCCAGTTTCTTATAGTGGGGGGGGCGCCAGTTTCTTATAGTGGGGGGCGCCAGTTTCTTATAGTGGGGGGGGCGCCAGTTTCTTATAGTGGGGGGGGGGCGCCAGTTTCTTATAGTGGGGGGGGCGCCAGTTTCTTTTAGTGGGGGGGGCGCCAGTTTCTTATAGTGGGGGGGGCGCCAGTTTCTTTTAGTGGGGGGGGGCGCCAGTTTCTTTTAGGGGGTGCCAGTTTCTTTTAGGGGGCGCCAGTTTCTTTTAGGGGGTGCCAGTTTCTTTTAGGGGGTGCCAGTTTCTTTTAGGGGGTGCCAGTTTCTTTTAGGGGGTGCCAGTTTCTTTTAGGGGGTGCCAGTTTCTTTTAGGGGGTGCCAGTTTCTTTTAGGCGGGCACCAGTTACTTTATAGGGGGGGGGCAGTTTATTTATGGGGGGCGCCAGGAAAGCGGCAGCATTTTCAAAGGGGCGGCAAAGCGCAGTTATAAGGGGGGGGCGCCAAGGCCAGAGTTGGTGATTGGGGGGGGGGGGCCGCGGCCCCCCTTGCCCCCCTCTGGCTACGCCCCTGCCGGTTTCTTCCCAGAAACGTAGTCTCCCGTCCTTCTACTTGATTAGTCCTTGGTACGGTTGCTACAGATTTATTCTAAGACGATTAGCCTAGCGAGCGAGTATGGTTTTCACACGGGCATACGAATATTAAAAGAATGAAAAACACGATCGACGCCAATAAAAATTTAGAATGCCTGGTTTGCTTCTTCATGAAGGTTGCTTCAAAGGTTGCTTATATTATTGTTGTTAATCAATTTATTTTGTCAACTTTGCTCGAGGCGCTGTTCTTAGACAAGAGGTATGGTATGGTTTTTTTCATATAATGTCAGTTCATTCTGTTCAGTTCTGAATCGTAACGGCTCTCGTTGGTCAGGCTAGTCAAACGGAGACAGACACTCGCACACGGCGCTTCCTTTTTGTTCTAAGGAAATGTCGCAAACACCTTTATTTTCAACGTACGCCATGATTGGTTCGGCTGATTCGCCATTTGGTTCACCACCGGCCCACACAGAAGCTTCAACGCTGACGTTACAGTTTGACCAAAACCAACCAGCGTAATGATCGGCACTGTTAAAATATATTCTATTGCCTGATAGGAAACTGTTGCCGTCTCTGTTATTGGCCAGGTGCAGGTCGTGAAGAGCAGTCTTCTCACTGCTATTGGTGATGTCGGCCATGATGACGAGTCCAGGCTCCGATTCGCACTTCGCTTTGGCGGCATTCCAATCCGAATCCTGATTGTAGAATCGGTACCTGACCCCGCAGATGCTGGTTGAGTAGCCTTCGGGACAGAACGATCCCGGTGTGAGTCTCAAGCTCTGCCTGACGTAAACCAGTCCGCGTGTGGTGCAGTTACATTTGCTTCTCACATTCTTGCTGCACTTGTCAAACAGGGCCAATCGGCACACGTCATCGAACTCTTCAGCTGTAGTGAAGGCTTTGCAGAGTTCGCCGCGCCAAAGGCAGGCTACGGCGCACCTGGAAACCGAATTAGCCTCTGGGCGATTTTCCAAGAATTCGTAGTTGATGCAGAGCGACGCTTCGATTTTGGTGAATTGCTGGAGCGGCTCCTCGGAGATGGCACTGGCGAGACTGGCGTTGTAAAAGACGAAAGTTAGCAGAAAAAGAAGATACATTGCGGGTTTGAAATTTCAGGTTTTCTTGATGCCTGCTCGACATGCAGTTTAAATCGACAATCTTGCAGGCTCTAATCGGGGTGGGGGTGATTGGCATGTTTAAAGAGAATATAGTGAATGCTTTTAGGCAATATTTGCGAGTGAAACGTCAAGCTAATGACAGCCACTATATAGGCTGCCTTCCACGCAGCATCCCTGCGCAAACAAGGACTCGACCATTAGCTCCCAAACATGCTGAATGCAGCTTTTAAAATGTCTGTTTGCTTTTTACCACTCTGTATAATGAGGTGTCGGAAGATTTTTGCAGAGATGACGGAATCTCCCCAGTCCCCTCAGTTGCACTCATTCCGGTGGGCAGTTTAATGGATGTCAAATGCACCAAACCCTGATACAGCGCCTTCAGCGACAATCAGGTCGCGCAACCAGCGCTGACAGCAACTCATGTCCATTCCACTGACTGCTGAGCACATGCAAGCTCGCCAATACTGCACGCAGGCATGCACTCTTACACAAGCTCACACAGGGTGTACAGCGGCCCTGACTTTTTAATCGTCAGACATGTACACTCCAATTTTTGTGCACACAAGCCCCACATGAATGTGGTCGCGCACGGAATCGAACCAGGGGTCAGGGAGCGAAAGTCGGACGTATCCACCCCTCAAAAGCCATGAATTTGTTGGCGAGAAATTTTAAGAACTTTAGAAAAATCCATCCACTAAAAAGAGGATGTAGCATAAAAATATCTATAAAGCGTAAAAAATAATTGTTTCATTAAAAAATGGCACTTAAAGTAAATTTATTTCGATTCTATTTTAAAAATAACAACAGATGTTGTAGCCTAGTGGTTAGAGCGTCGGACTCACGAATTGAAGGTCGGGAGTTCGATTCCCGATCCCACTGGAACAATTTGTGTCCTTTGAGCAAGACACTTAACTCTGCATAGTTCACCCAGCTGTAAAATGGGTGCCAGCATTAGCTGGGGTAATTGAGGGTGTGTGTGGCGACCCCCACAGCCGTACGCAGCCTTCAGATGCGCCGCGCAATAGCTGCACGCAAGAGGTGTCGGTTGCACTACTGGCCCAATTGGGGCGAGTGTAGGCAATTATTACGTACTAATGAGAATTAATATTTTAAACAAAAATGTATAAAATGATGTGAAAAACAAGCAAGTCTACGTTTGTAAGGAATTTTGCGAAAAAAACATGCGAACGAATTTGGCACATATCGAATTTGAAAAGCGAGGGTTTCTATAGCTAGTGTAGTTCTACTTCTAGGCTACTTCCAGTGATCTTGGATGTTGGGCCTCTGCTACAATACGCTAAATTCACGAATGTTAACTAATTACCTAATGTACTTAATTACATTCTTTACATTATTCAACCGGTAAAAAGTTGTATTCAGTTCAAAAGTGTCTGAAAACTGTGAATGATTTTTGTCAAGCCCTTAGAGTCTCCAATCCTATGAGCGGTTCTCCTTTTTTGCTCAGTTGAGTTGCCTTTTGAGCTGCTACCAATTGGCCAAGCTGAGCTTTTAGAAGGCTGGTGAAGCTGCGACACGTTTGAGATGAACTCGAGCAGCGATTTAAAGATTTCATCCTTTTAACTGAGAGCGCAGCGGCCACCACAGCGGCCAGAAGAAGCGGAAAAACAATAACGATAAACAGAAGGCCTGATGACCACTTGGTGATTGGTTGCCTGCAGTCGCCATCGGTTATGCAGCTCCAGTTTCCACCGCTGGCCGTGCACTTCACAGGTTTTTCTGAGCAGCTGCTCTGGTACAGAAGCCATCGAACTCTGTTGCTGGAGTTCCAGCTGTCTGCTTGTACAGATATCTGCAGTGGGAAAGTGAGATTGCAATCAATTTAGTATAACAGACAGACAGACAGACAGACACACAGACAGACAGACAGACAGACAGACAGACAGACAGACAGAGAGACAGACAGACAGACAGACAGACAGACAGACAGACAGACAGACAGACAGACACACAGACAGACAGACAGACAGACAGACAGACAGACACTAAGACAGACAGACAGACAGACAGACAGACAGACAGACAGACAGACAGACAGACAGACAGACAGACAGACAGACAGACAGACAGACACACAGACAGACAGACAGACAGACAGACAGACAAACAAACAGACAGACAGACAGACAGACAGACAGACAGACAGACAGACAGACAGACAGACAGACAGACAGACAGACAGACAGACAGACACTAAGACAGACAGACAGACAGACAGAAGTACATTACAAGAAGTCTCACCTCAGATTCTATAAAAAGTATTCCGGAATTTTCCAACCACGCATGAATGACTGACAGATCGCACCTGATCAGGTTGCCAGTTATGTGGTCAGCTTCTATCAGCCACTCTCGCCCGCTACCCTCAGATCGGTTACGATTAATTTCACTTATTCGACACTGGGCTACTCTTAAAAATTTTAGCTGTGGTTCTGTTTCAATCAGGACGTCTAAGCAGTCGCTGGACGAGCACAATGGTCCCTGCTGCGGTGTAGATATCGCAATCGGAATGGCGGACAGGTTCGAGGCATCGTAGGCGCAGTCGGCTCCAAAGAAGCCGCTGGTGCAGACGCAGCTGCCGGACAGACAGACACCCCGACCGGAGCACCTGTTGGGGCAGAGCTCCTCCTGCAGTCGGCTGGCAGCCGTTCCGTTGTCAACTCGAATTTCAGTGACGTTGTACATGAGACCTTCTTGGCACATTCCGAGCATTGAGTTAAAAAGACTTTCCATAAATAGGAAGGTTTGCAAGGTCTTGGCGTATCGAACGCAAACAAACTCAAACTGAGCCATAGCGTTGACAGCGGATGAGCAGAACTCTATGCTGAATCGTTTCTCCGTGGATCGGATCCTAACGAACTCACGACAGGATCGTTCCGCCTCAGCTGTTGAAATTAATTTTTTGCTCCGATCGAACTCTTCTGCAGCAGGACTTTGCGTTGATAGACTTAAACCTCGTTTTTCATTCGATAGATTCACTTCAGCCTCGCGCTCCAGACTCCGGGGCGCGAACCTTTTGTTCCGGGTTACTTTTCTAACACTTGCTATGCACTTCTCGTCTGCGTTAGCTTCAGCGTTGCAGGAGCAGAGCTTCAGCACTTCTATCGGCATGAATAGACTGTCATGCGATTTGATCTCTGGCATTGCGTAGGAGCTGGAGAACAGGCTTCCACTGCTGCCTACGTTGATCCCGGCCTGCCCGGCAGAACTGCTGTACATGAGGCCTGCAATGTTACCTTCGGTGTCAAAGAACCCGGGCACAACCATCAGGTCCAGCACGAACTCGCCGCCGACTTTGTGCACGCGCCCGCTGCAGTTCAGAGACTGCAACTCCCGCTGCGACATCACGAATCCGTGCGTGCAGTTCGAGAACCGGGTGCGAAATCGCCACACGTAGATTATTGTGCCGTAGTAGTCAAACTTGATGCGGACAACATCGGACCTTGGTTCAATCGTCACTCCGATAAGGTCGTCCTCCGATATGGTCGTTTCAATGTTGCTTCCAGGCATTTTCTTCTTGATTTCGTATTGCAGTTTGTCGGTCTCTGCACTGCTGTGCACTCGGATGATGTAGCTTCCATAGCGAACCGCAACTCGCTTTGTTACGGTCGAGTCAATCACGCGATGCGTTGAATTCGGTCGCTGGATCAGTATTTGGACCTGGTATGGCAATTTCTTGTGAAGCAGGGCGTCAAAAACTGCCGCTTCGCCTGGCGGCACTGTCAGTTCGTAAACTGAACTTTCATTGTAGCTTCCATTGGCAGGTTTGACAAATGGATCGCTGAAAATGTGCAAGTAGTTATTTGACTTGTTTGGTAGAGTTGTCAGGTCAATCTTAAGCTCGAGAGTCTCCAAGAGTTCTAACTGTGCTTTCTTTTTATGTCTATTGTACGTGCTGATGCCCGGAGACGAGGAGCTATAGGATATATTGATCTTCACCAGACTCAGTTGCTCGGTGCTGTTCAGGCCAAAGACCACTCGACCCTCCGGATCTCGGTTCTGCAGCATCAGATCGACACACAGCTCTCCAGATTTGCCTCTTTTGAAGTAGGGAAACTCGCAGCCCCTGTTTGCTGCCTTGCTGTCTACTGCTTTCCCCTTTCTGGTCCAGTGGACTACGCTAACATCGACTCCATCGCTAGGGATGGTCCGCTGCCTTCCAACTGACACGTAAAATTTGATCAGATCTCTTACAATCGGCACGTTTTTTAGGTCGATGCACAGCCTAAGAGTGTCATTTGGACGGAGTAGTCCGACATTTTTAACGTTCGAGCTATCGCTTGATGAAAATTTGAACTTGAAGGTGAAAGAGTGAATATTTGATGTCAGAAACTCTACACTGGAGCTCTTCAAGCTGACCTGACACACCAGCGTTGATCCATAAATGTTTGTGCCCGACTCCATTATGTGTTGTGACGGGCAATCGTAATTCGCTTTGCCGCGAAACGATCGACCAAGCTGCGTGCACTTATCAATGTTGCGGCTTTTGCCGAACTTGTCTGTTAGAAGAAACTTAACTACGTAGTCGGTTCCAATTTTCTTGAAGGAGAGACCAAAAACTGTGCAGATGAATTTATGACGCTGTTCAAGTGTCGGTTTTCTAGCGTTTGGCGCGAATCCTGACGGAGAGGATGCTCGTCGCGGCTTGAATGGCATCGAAGGCGGTTTGTCCAGCGCCTCACCAATGCAGTAGTGCTGTCCGGAGGCGAGCGGGTACAGAAAATACAGCGTCAGGTCGGCCGAGCAAATTAGTTTACGAATCGGGAAATAAGTCTGCTGGTTGTTGCCGCTCAGGTAGCAGGTGTCTTTCGAGAAATTGTGCAGCCGATAGGCCTTGCCGGAGAACAGCGACCGGCTGTTGGTGTCCTCTCGAACCAGTTCGTGGACAACGAACGGCGCAGAGCTTCCGCAGTCGAGTTGGGGATTCGGGCCGCAGCCCTCCGTCAGGTGGTTGCCAGCTTTAGAACGGAGTCTGTACCAGCCAGGAGTCAGAGAGGAGAAGTCCAAGCATGAGTTACCGGTGCTAGAAGAGCACAGCTCGCGATTGCCGGGACGATGAGCGGCCGAGACGTCCGTAAGGACTGTCTGCTCTGATTTACAAGGGTCATTTTGACTGTCGAATTTAAACTGGCAGGCCGCTCCGTGATAGTGCGGTGAGCAGTGGCAGCGGTCGTAAACAACGTCGTGACTGGCTCCGTTTTGACAGATTAACGTCGACGCAGGCGTCATGCTCAAAAGAAGATAAAATAGAATGTGGAACGGATCCATATCAGTTGTTAGATGGCTCTGCGCTTTTTGTTTCACTAAAAACAACGAATGCATCTCAAGAAAACTGCTGTTAAAGTTCCAGAAGCTTGAACGGGATCTCTATGATTAGAATTTATAAGACTACGAGCTAGTATTATATCCATAGTTCTAACAGCTACGAGCTACACAAAGCCTATAAAATCTTCTGTAATTCTATTGGCTACTCAACTGTAAACTTCTCTTGGGTAAGAAAAGAAATACATGTATACTTATGGGTACAGTGTGTGTAAGTGTACGAGCGTACAATGCAATTGTGCAAACGCGTAGATACTTTGTACAAAATTGAAGAATGGCGCCCCTGAGCAGAGAGACGAGATGCCCTGCATAGTAAGTAATGTGCGTACTGGAGCCTGTCCAAAAGCGAAGTTCACTTTCGTGAACTCCGAAGGCGGCGTCGGGCCAGAGCGAGAGAACCCGAGGCTCGCCAGGGGCCGAGGGCGAGTGAGTAATTTCTACCCATGGCGCTAGAAAGTACTTACCAGTAAATAAGTTAGACTCCCATGCATTTTTAAATTTCACGTTTTTTCGCCAAAAAATGCTTTTGTTTTGCAACCACTGCACCGATTGAGTTGAGTGAGGTGTCGATCGATAGAAAACTTTTAGATCTATCGAATAAATATACTCTCAAGTGCAAAGATTCTTTAAATCAGCCGTAAATTAACTGGAAAGACGATTTTTTCCAAAGTGCTTCTGGGAGATCTCAAAATTCTGGTACACCTTACGAGATACGGCTTCGACATCTGAGGATTCAGATTAAAAGTTGTAAAACTAAATTTCCTACAAAATGGTATATGGCGCTTTAATTTATTTCGACATCTTTATTCAGTTTTGGTGGGTTTTTGGGTAAAAAAATGACCCTCATTTTATTATTTCCCCACTTTTTCCTACGAAGCCTTTTGAGTTTCGGCTTCAAAGCAGTGCAGTTAGATGCGCCATGCAAAAATCTACAAGTGTCTAAAGTTTTGTTTTCCTACGATTCTACAGTGCTGAGAAAATCGATAAAGATCGATTTTGAAAAAAATCACATGATTTTCGTATTATTGCTCATTATAATTTTGAGAACATGGTGCGAATAATCCGACTTCGAATTTCTATAGCATATTTGCTGTACTATATTGGTTTGAATTGCCGCCGTCTGATTTCGCTGCTTTCGGGTTCAAAAATCGATCAGAAATCGATAATTTGTGATTTTTGGCTGATTGGGTGCCAGAAAAATGGGTGATTAAATTTTTAAAAGAGGTAAATCAAATGTGGACACTGCAATTAGTTGTACTAATGTCTGGCTAAAATTTACCAAGTTTATGAGTGTCTGCAACAAGTGCTCATGTGTCAAAAGTGATTGGAAATCGATCAGAGTAGTGATTTTTTAATATTTTGCTTGAAATCAGGCAAAATAACGCAATAGGACGACAATATTTTTATGAAATCTGATTTCCCACATAACGCAGCATATTTGTGTGCAATTTCTAGAGATTTGGTTCATTGGGTAAAAAATTATCGATAAAAAACTGAAAACTTGACTTTTTACTTTTATGTTAGTTCCGGGGCTTTTTAAACCGGAAATGGTAGGAATTTTGCACTGAAACCAATGCACAGTGTTCCATATAGTTAATTTAACAAATTTCTTGAATTTCATAACCATTCGATACTTTTTTCATGTAAAAAATGCCTTTTTTGCATCGAAATTCATCAGATTAAGCTGCATACCGCTTTGCATAATCTGCATTTGTATTTGAATGCAATTGCTTGCATGGCTTTGGCGTTGGGCTGAGTTAAGCTGGTTAGAAAGGAAAGGAAAAGGAAGGAAAGGAAGGAATATTCGTACATACAATGTACACACCCGTCGCTTCCAAGTAGGGTTGTGGCAACATGAGAGGGCTTGGCGGCTTGGTTGGGAGGGGAGCACCCCAACTGCCAGCCGGAAAACTGCCAGCCGACAACTGCCAGCCGGAAAACTGCCAGCCGACAATTGCCAGTCGACAACTGCCAGTCGACAACTGCCAGCCGACAACTGCCAGCCGATAATTGCCAGCCGAGAAAACTGCCAGCCGGAAAACTGCCAGCCGACAATTGCCAGCCGACAACTGCCAGCCGACAACTGCCAGCCGACAACTGCCAGCCGATAATTGCCAGCCGAGAAAACTGCCAGCCGGAAAACTGCCAGCCGACAATTGCCAGCCGACAACTGCCAGCCGACAACTGCCAGTCGACAACTGCCAGTCGACAATTGCCAGCCGAGAAAACTGCCAGCCGGAAAACTGCCAGCCGACAAGTTCTAGCTAATTGAATCTACTGTAGCCTACTTATTAGCTAAGTAAAAAGCACGAAACTGTTTGGCTAGCAAAAGGCTTGTGGGGTAGCCTTAAATGTCGCCCTTCCCTACCCTAATTTTTTAAGATTTCCATTAGAAGTATATGTGAAGGAGAAAGCATTCTGTAATGCCTATTGTAAATATTTCTGTATTGAAAGTTTATTTACTTTATTATTTAATTTGCGATTGCGATTGCTATATGACGCAATCCTAGATAAGTCTATTAAATTACTTTACTTAAATAAAGCTTTCAAAGAAAGAGCAAAGGCTACCTAAAATACGAAATTTGAATGCTTTCTCCTTCACATATATACTTCTAATGGAAATCTGAAAAAATTAGGGTAGGGAAGGGCGACATTTAAGGCTACCCCACAAGCCTTTTGCTAGCCAAACAGTTTCGTGCTTTTTACTTAGCTAATAAGTAGGCTACAGTAGATTCAATTAGCTAGAACTTGTCGGCTGGCAGTTGTCGGCTGGCAGATTTCTCGGCTTGCAGTTGTCGGCTGGCAGTTTTCCGGCTCGCAGTTTTCTCGGCTGGCAATTGTCGACTGGCAATTGTCGACTGGCAGTTGTCGGCTGGCAGTTTTCCGGCTGGCAGTTTTCTCGGCTGGCAATTGTCGGCTGGCAGTTGTCGGCTGGCAGTTGTCGGCTGGCAATTGTCGGCTGGCAGTTGTCGGCCGGCAGTTGTCGGCTGGCAATTGTCGGCTGGCAGTTGTCGGCTGGCAGTTGTCGGCTGGCAATTGTCGGCTGGCAGTTTTCCGGCTGGCAGTTGGGGTGGACCCGGTTGGGAGGGCGTGTAATAGAGCTTCATTTGCTTCGCGCACAGACCAAGGAAAATTAGATCGATAAACGGGCGTCACGTGATTAGAATTTCGTATTATATTTAGCTCTTTAACTGCACATTTGAATTGCAAGCCCAGTACAAAGTTTGGCGGGGGCAAGCTCCAAGTCTTTACGTGTACAATCCTCCCCAGATATTTGTTTGTATGTTTGTCCATAATAGTGTACTATCTGTTTGAGAGTACGAGTTTTATGTCCCTCAAAACTGGCCTGACTTTCCAAGCACTTAAGGCTCTTAAGCTGATGCTAAGAGCCGAAACAACCAGAACCAGCTTAATGGGGTGGTATATCCATGCTACGCTCTGGAGACTTTAGACAATTTTTTTATATCGAGGCCTTCGATGGCCTATTATAGAAGATTCCAGCTCATGGCTGCGGGTCAGATGAGACAGAGAGAAAAAATGAAAGAGAATGGAGGGAGAAAAGAGGAGATAAGAAATAAGACGAGAGAGAAGCGAGAGAAGAGGGGGGAGACTAGAGAGAGATTAGAGAGGAGAGAAACAGAACAGACAAAGAATTTTTCTTGAGCTTCTCAAAGTTCTTTTTCATCGGTACAAAACTAGGTTTATCAAGTAGTGAAGACCCACGTCTAAAAAGAAGCCCGTTCACTGGTGGCAAAAAGACGTGTGCGTCTTCATACTACTTCCTATATCCTAAAAATGAGTTGTCTGTATGTATGTATGTATGTATGTATATGGGTATGCGATTGATTTCAGAAAAAACGGCTCAACCGATTTTCTTCAAACTTGCACCATTCGATCAGAAATTTTCCTGGGACGGTACATGCATCTTGGCTAAGAAATTGCTCAATGTTAAAGGGATTAAATATTCGAAAAACATGCTTTTTTGCAAAGGTCAAGCAGCTCTTTCGACCTGAAATGCATTGTAAGAATGCTAGAGAAAAAACTGACTGGCTGAATTCTGATTGTGATAAAGATTGCATCACAACAAGTTGAAAACAGTACCGAAGAAATGCACACACGACTTGATTTAAATTGCGTAACCATATTGCTAACTTAAATTGAGACTGATACTGGCTGACTGAGAAATTGATTATGTCATAACTTTTTACTCCAATTGACTTGCTGTAAGAATTGAATTATAAGGGCCACAATTCATGTCCTCCAATTGAAAAGAGATAGCCCTGATGCGAACAGACTGGAATGCTAATGTAGCGACCTGGGTTCGAATCTTAGTAGTGCAAAAAGATTTTTTTATTAAAACACCTTAAAAACACAACAAAACTGCTAAACATCAAAGAAGCGCAATGTCAAACATAGAAGAGCCAACATATCGAACATAAAAGAGTTACCATGTCCAACATAAAAGAGCTACCATGTCGAACATTAAAGAGCTACCATGTCGAACATTAAAGAGCCACCATGTCAAACATTTAAGAGCCACCATGTCAAACATAAAAGAGCCACCATGTCAAACATAAAACAGCCACCATTTCGAACATTAAAGAGCCACCATTTTGAACATTAAAGAGCCACTATGTCAAACAATTAAGAGCCACCATGTCAAACACAAAAGAGCCACTTTGTCGAACAATAAAGAGCCACCATGTCAAACATAAAAGAGCCAACATGTCAGACATTAAAAAGCCACCGTATCAAACATAAAAGAGTTACCATGTAGAACAAAAAAGATCCACCATGTCGAACATAAAAGAGCCACCATGTCAAACATAAAGAGCCACCATGTCAAACATTTAGGAGCCACCATGTCAAACATATATGTGACTTTATGTCAAATATTAAAGAGCCACCATGTGAAACATTAAAGAGCCACCATGTCGAACATTTAAGAGCCACCATGTCAAACCTAAAAGAGCCACCATGTCGAACATAAAAGAGCCACAATGTCAAACATTAAAGAGCCACCATTTCAAACCTAAAGGAGCCACCATGTCGAACATTAAAGAGCCACCATGTCGAACATAAAAGAGCCACCATATCAAACATAAAAGAGTTACCATGTCAAACATTAAAGAGCCACCATGTCAAACATAAAAGAGACAACATGTCAGACATTAAAAAGCCACCGTATCAAACATAAAAGAGTTACCATGTAGAACATTAAAGAGCCACCATTTCAAACCTAAAAGAGCCACCATGTCAAACATTAAAGAGCCACCATGTCGAACATTCAAAAGCCACCATGTCAAACATTAAAGAGCCACCATGTTGAACATAAAAGAGCCACCATATCAAACATAAAAGAGTTACCATGTCAAACATTAAAGAGCCACCATATCGAACATTAAAGAGCAGCCATGTCAAACATTAAAGAGCCACATTGTCAAGCATTAAAGACCCACCATTTCAAATCTAAAAGAGCCACCAAGTCAAACATTAAAGAGCCACCATGTCGAACATTAAAGAGCCACCTTGTCAAATATTAAAGAGCCACCATTTCAAACCTAAAAGAGCCACCATGTCAAACATTAAGAAGCCACCATGTCAAACATAAAAAAGCCACAATGTCAAACATTAAAGAGCCACTATTTCAAACCTAAAGGAGCCACCATGTCGAACATACAAGAGCCACCATGTCAAACATTAAAGAGTCACCATGTCAAACATTAAAGAGCCACCGTTTCAAACCTAAAAGAGCCACCATGTCGAACATTAAAAAGCCACCATGTCAAACATTAAAGAGCCACCATGTCGAACATTAAAGAGCCACCATATCAAACATACATGTAAAAGAGTTACTA
Source organism: Macrostomum lignano (assembly GCA_002269645.1). Taxonomy (NCBI): domain Eukaryota; kingdom Metazoa; phylum Platyhelminthes; family Macrostomidae; genus Macrostomum; species Macrostomum lignano. Next base: position 45,918 of record NIVC01004006.1, on the reverse strand, counting down.
TGTTAAAAATTAAAGAGCCACCATGTCGAACATAAAACAGACACCATTAAGAACATTAAAGAGCCACCATTTCGAAAATTAAGGAGCCACCATGTCGAACATTAAAGAGCCACCTTGTCAAATATTAAAGAGCCACAATGTCAAACATTAAAGAGCCACCATTTCAAACCTAAAGGAGCCACCATGTCGAACATACAAGAGCCACCATGTCGAACATAAAAGAGCAGCCATGTAGAACATAAAAGAGCCACCATGTCGAACATAAAAGAGCCACCATGTCGAACATTAAAGAGCCACCATGTCAAACATAAAACAGCCACCATTTCGAAAATTAAGGAGCCACCATGTCGAACATTAAAGAGCCACCTTGTCAAATATTAAAGAGCCACAATGTCAAACATTAAAGAGCCACCATTTCAAACCTAAAGGAGCCACCATGTCGAACATTAAAGAGCCACCATTTCGAACATAAAAGAGCCACCATATCGAACATAAAAGAGTTACCATGTTAAAAATTAAAGAGCCACCATGTCGAACAATAAAGAGCCACCATGTCAAACATAAAACAGACACCATTAAGAACATTAAAGAGCCACCATGTCGAACATTAAAGAGCCACCATGTCAAACATAAAACAGCCACCATTTTGAAAATTAAGGAGCCACCATTTCGAAATTTAAAGAGCCACCATGTCGAACATTAAAGAGCCACCTTGTCAAATATTAAAGAGCCACCATTTCAAACCTAAAAGAGCGACCATGTCGAACATACAAGAGCCACCATGTCGAACATAAAAGAGCAGCCATGTAGAACATAAAAGAGCCACCATGTCGAACATAAAAGAGCCACCATGTCAAACATAAAAAAGCCAGCATGTCAAACATAAAAGAGCCAACATGAAGAACATTAAAGAGCCACCATGTCGACCATTAAAAGAGCCACCATGTCGAACATACAAGAGCCACCATGTCAAACATAAAAAAGCCACCATGTCAAACATTAAAGAGCCACCGTTTCAAACCTATAAGAGCCACCATGTCGAACATTAAAAAGCCACCATGTCAAACATTAAAGAGCCACAATGTTAAACATTAAAGAGCCACCATTTCAAACCTAAAGGAGCCACTATGTCAAACATAAAAGAGCCACCATATCGAACATAAAAGAGTCACCATGTTAAAAATTAAAGAGCCACCATGTCGAACATTAAAGAGCCACCATGTCAAACATAAAACAGCCACCATTTCAAAAATTAAAGAGCCACCATGTCAAACATTAAAGAGCCACCATGTCGAACATTAAAGAGCCACCATGTCAAACATAAAACAGCCACCATTTCAAAAATTAAAGAGCCACCATGTCAAACATTAAAGAGCCACCATGTCGAACTCTAAAGAGCCACCATGTCGAACATAAAAGAGCCACGATATCAAACATAAAAGAGTTACCATGCTAAAAATTAAAGAGCCACCATGTCGAACAATAAAGAGCCACCATGTCAAACATAAAACAGACACCATTAAGAACATTAAAGAGCCACCATGTCGAACATTAAAGAGACACCATGTCGAACATAAAAGAGCCACCATTTCGAAAATTAAGGAGCCACCATTTCAAACCTAAAAGAGCCACCATGTCGAACATTAAAAAGCCACCATGTCGAACATTAAAGAGCCACCATGTCGAACATTAAAAAGCCAACATGTCAAACATAAAAGAGCCACCATGTCAAACCTAAAAAAGCCACCATGTCAAACATAGAAGAGCCACCATGTCAAACATAAAAGAGCCACCATGTCAAACATAAAAGAGCCACCATGTCAAACATAAAAGAGCCACCATGTCAAACATAAAAGAGCCACCATGTCAAACATAAAAGAGCCACCATGTCAAACATAGAAGAGCCACTATGTCAAACATAAAAGAGCCACCATGTCAAACATTCAAGATATACAATTTCAAATGTAAAGGTATAAAGCGCCATGCCAATTTAAAGGAGCCACTATAAAGCTAAGGAAATTGTCGCTCTAGCTACTTATTGTCTGGTGGATGGTTGCTATTTGGGGATGCTATCTATCTGGGGGATGCTTGCTATTTGGAGGATGCTTGCTTTCTGGGGATGCTTGCTATCTGGGCGATGCTTGCAATTTGGGGGATGCTTGCTATCTGAGGGATGCTTGCTATCTGGTGGATGCTTGCTATCTGGTGGATGCTTGCTATCTGGTGGATGCTTGCTATCTGAGTGATGCTTGCTATCTGGGGATGCTTGCTATCTGAGGGATGCTTGCTATCTGAGGGATGCTTGCTATTTGGGGTATGCTTGCTATCTGAGGGATGCTTGCTATCTGGGGAATGCTTGCTATCTGGGGAATGTTTGCTATCTGGGGAATGCTTGCTATCTGGGGGATGCTTGCTATCTGGGGGATGTTTGCTATCTGGGGATGTTTGCTATCTGGGGGATGCTTGCTATCTGGGGGATGCTTGCTATCTGGGGGATGCTTGCTATTTGAGGGATGCTTGCTATCTGGGGAATGCTTGCTATCTGGGGGATGCTTGTTGTCTTGGGAAGATTTCTTATTGCAATTCACTTCATTTGAGCAGTTTGTCTGTTGTCTTTGTGAAGGATTTTTTGGCTGTCTTTTTGTTACTTGTAGAGAACAGAGATTCTATCCAGATGTCCCCCATCGGGGGGCGAAGATTGCTAGTCCTATATACTAAAAATGGTCTGTCTCTATCTATCTATGTGATCGATTAGAGAAAAAATAGCTTAACCGATTTTCATGAGACTTGCACTGTTCGATCAGAAATTTTCCCGTGACGGTACATGCATCGTGGCTAAGAAATTGCTCGATGCTAAAGGCATTAAATATTCGAAAAACATGCTTTTTTGCAAAGGTCAAGCAAAATTTTCAACTTGAAATGCATTGTAAGAATGCTAGAGAAAAAAATGACTGGTTGATTCTGATTCTGAAATAGATTGCATCATAACTGAATTGTAACTCCAACTTGAATTGCGTCACAGTATTGAAAATGCAGTGTGGAAGCGTAGCATTTAGATTGCGTAACCATATTGTCAACTTTAATTGAGACTGATACTGACTTGCCTGGGAAATTAATTATGTCATAACTGCTTCGTGAGTGAGTGTTGAATTATATAAGTGCTACAATTTCACTTATAAATTCGATAAGATCTAGCCTAGAAGTTAACAGACTGGACTGCTAATGCAGCGACCTGGGTTCGAATCTTAGTAGTAAATGTTTTTATTAAAAGCTTTTATTAAAAAATTAATAAATTAAAGGACTAAAGGCGTCATGTAAAAAATCATAGAATAGTCATGCAAAAAATCATAGAAGCGTCATGTAAATAATCATAGAAGCGTCATCTAAACAATCATAGAAGCGTCATGTAAACAATCATAGAAGCGTCATGTAAACAATCATTAAAGCGTCATGTAAAAAATCATAGAAGCGTCATGTAAACAATCATAGAAGCGTCATCTAAACAATCATAGAAGCGTCATGTAAACAATCATAGAAGCGTCATGTAAAAAATCGTAGAAGCGTCATGAAAAAATCATAGAAGCGTCATGTAAACAATCATTAAAGCGTCATGTAAAAAATCATAGAAGCGTCATGTAAACAATCATTGAAGCGTCATGTAAAAATCATTGAAGCGTCATGTAAAAATCATAGAAACGTCATGTAAAAATCATGGAAGCGTCATGAAAAAATCATAGAAGCGTAATGTAAAAAATCATAGAAGCGTCAAGTAAAAAATCATAAAAGCGTCATGTAAAAAATCATAGAAGCGTCATGAAAAAATCATTAAAGCGTCATGTAAAATATCATAGAAGCGTCATGTAAACCATCATAGAAGCGACATGTAAACAATCATAGAAGCGTCATGTAAAAAGCATAGAAGCGTCATGTAAAAATCATGGAAGCGTCATGAAAAAAATCATAGAAGCGTAATGTAAAAAAACATAGAAGCGTCAAGTAAAAAATCATAGAAGCGTCATGTAAACAATCATAGAAGCGTCATGAAAAAATCATTAAAGCGTCATGTAAAAATCATAGAAGCGTCATGTAAAAATCATAGAAGCGTCATGTAAAAAATTATAGAAGCGTCATTTAAAAAATAAGGAAGCATCATGGTAGAATAAAAGAAGCGTCATGTCAGACATGAAGGGTGTCATGTAAAAATTAAATGCAGCTATAATGCTGTGCTGGGGAGAAAAACTGAGATGTCAAGGCTCTCAGAGAATAACTGAGATTACGGGGGGGGGGTTTCTGAGATGTCAAAGCAAAAGCCAGAAGCTACTTCAAAGTTCATGTACTTTACTCAATTTTTTTATTGCATTCTTTGTTGGCTCGCCACGGGGGGAGGCGCTGATAGACGAAGAGTCATGTAAAAAATAAAAGTGGCACTATGTATACATAAAAGAAAAGTCATGTCGAAGTTAAAAGATTCATTTGGGAATTGCTTACAATGTCAAAGCTTGGTGGAAATCGTTATAGTGCTGTGATTCTTAAAGAAGGAATCACTAAAATGTCAAGGCTTAGGGGAGAAGAATTGCTGAGATTTCAAGGCTTTAGGTTGGGTTAAAGTTAGGTTTAGGTCAGGTGTGGGTTGAGGGTTATATTTTATCGGGTTTCAAGTTTAACAGGGGGTTTTTTAGATTTCAAGGTTTTTTGGGGGCCATCGCTGACATGTTAAGGCTTACGGGGGGAATAGCTGAGATGTCAAGGCTCACGGGGGTATAAATGAGATTTCAAGGCTAAAGTCAGAAGCTACATGTAGTTTATTGAAAACTTTTTATTACATTATTTGATGCCTCGTCAGAGGAGGGATCACTGATAAAAAAAGCGTAATGTAAAAAATAAAAGAAGCTTCATGTCGAAGTTAAGAGATTCATTTGGGAATCCCTACGATGTCGAGGCTTGCAGGGAATCGCTATAATGCTGTAGTAGTGCTATAATGACTCTTAGAGAGAATTACTGAAATTTCAATGCTTTAGGGTTAGGGTTAGGGTTAGGGTTAGGTTAGGGTTATGGTTAGGGTTAGGGTTAGGTTTAGGGTTAGGGTTAGGCTAGGGTTAGGGTTAGAAGGTTGACAGATATTTTTAGATTTCCAAGGCTTATTGGGGGCATTGCTGAGATGTCAAGGGGGGAAGTTGATATGTTAAAGCTTGTGGGGGGGAATTACTGACATGTCAAGGCTTACAAGGTTTGACAGGAGATTTTTTTAAGATTTCAAGGATACATGTAGCTTATTAAAAAAACGTGTATTGCATTTCTTTGGCTCCCCAACGGGGGGGCGTAGATTGCTAGTGTTCTTTAAAATCTTAGCGAATGTTAAAGAACTGTTGTGCAACCCATTGGTAACAAAGATATGTATCAGTATTGTGTCATTTCTACAAGTAGCTGTAGCCAAAACTATACGGAGGTGATCATTATCCGGTTGAAAAATTGTGTTGCATTGCGTAAACAATTGCGTAGTCGCTAATTATATAAATTGTTTTTTTTATTGCGACATCGACCGAAATGGTATAATTAAGTTTTCGGATAAAGAATGGTCTTTATAAAAGAGACGAAAGCAAAATTATCGCCCATCAAATTGCTTAAGTTTAAGTGTACTATCTCAATCCATCTCAATTCCAGCCTATGCATCATTCCTTTTTACTGTCCAGTCCATGGCCACAAAGATACTCACCGTTAGTAAATAGGCTCCCATCTAAGCTGTACATTGCTCAGCTAGTCGAATTACAAGGGCTGTATGAGTTGAGTAGCTACAGTATAGAATAGCTATTGTTCTTGCTTACAATACGAGCGGACGAGGGCCTGGATCTACAGTAGCTCTATGACGCCTACTGTGCTGTATAGTTAAGGGTAAATACGCCATTTGTGAGTGAGCGTGCTCACAGCCAAGCTTTGTACATACGTATAAGCATGGAAGCTTTCAGGCTTGTCTACGTACGCTCGTACGATCGTAGTTTGCATTTGCTGCATCTTTTTTTCCAGAATTGAGAAACGGAGGGTTTATATATGCATCAACTCACAGAAAGCAGATTTCTTAGAAATTTTCATATTGCTCAAGTACATTCTACGAGTATGCACGATGGAGGTGGACAGGTGGCCGAAGCTAAAGTTTTATTTTCAAGTAAACTTTTCCAGGAAACGTTTCCAGCTGTTTTTCCAGGAAAAATTAAGTCTAGTAATGCTTCCTAAGAGAGATATGTTTTTAAAGTGTGCGTGCTTTGCATAAGGTTGACTTCATTTATGGCCTTATTTTTCTTGAGATAGGTCGCTCCATTTTTTGATTTTCTGGAATTCGGACAATCATATGAAGATACGATAGTGTCTGCTTGGTCGTATTGTAATATTGCTAACCTTTTATTGATGCACCAAAAAAACTTGGCGCCAAAAAACTTACAGTTAGCGCAGTCGGTTTTTCAGTTTGAATCAAAAATTCGTTTACAAACTCCAAAGCCTCGTGTGACAAAGAAATTGAATAGCGTTTGAATAGAATAAATCCAGAGAAGGTACTTTGTTCGGCTGCTGTGATTCTCCGTGGCATTGAATAAGAAAACTCTCTTTTGGTGACCAAAATCTCCCAGTGTGCCACCTGTTGAAAGTGCCGACGGCGTCTCTCGAGGTGATGACCTGAATGATTGGGAGACTAAAAAGTTGGAATGCCCAGCAGTTGGAGTTTCCCACTAGCCGAGACTTTAGTTGCCACAGTTTCCATCTAGTAACCCGTGGCACCCGTTAAAGGTATCGCGTGACGGCGTCAAAGTGCCGATATATTTATTTACATAAAATTTAATAAATCGGTTATTTTAAGCCTATTTACAACGTATAGAATCAATTAAAGCATTATCCGATTGGTCGTACGAGTACCTTTTCTAGCAGGTTGAAGAGTTTTTTGGCGAACTCCATCTGTTAGAAAAACCGATTGTTGTCCATTGCGATCTTTCGAAACAGTTACATGTAGGTGCAGTTGCACCATGGCGGGACAATCTAATCTAACTGCTACTAATTTTCATCCAGGTCCACTAGTCTACTACAGTATGCAGTGTGCGCAGAAGAGACAATCTTGTGAAAGTTTGTCTGTCTTACGAGTATTGTTCTTTAATGAGTCTTTCTTTATACAGACCACTGCCAGACCCATCTCTCTGTCTTTGCACTTAGCTGGATTTCTTAGAAATAAAACTCATCATGTGACAGTCTACACTGACAATTTGAACTTCAGTACGCGTTATCTTTTCTATAAGAAATATCACAAATCTTCCATCTTACATGTACGGCGCCCATTGCTACATGTAGGTAATACATATAAATCATATTTTAAGCACGCTTTTGTGCAGATGAAAAAACGTTAAAATTTACTGTAGACCTAAAACTATATAATGCATGTAACTAGATCTAGATACATGTTCATGATGTAACTACAACTGTGGTTTACATGTACAGGTAGTTAGAAACAGGGAATTTACGAGCCTAAATGTCTATATCTCTACTATATGTACACGTACAATACTTCACAAATTGCCGCGCGCCCTGTCTCCACCAGGGGAGACAGGACGAGGGGCCAGTAAAAGCTATAGGGGGGCATGACAATGCTTTGTCGCCCCCTCCCAACCTTTGTGACCCGTTGTGGAAATCAATAAGTTTGCTTCAGGGCGCCAAAATATATAACCTAGCTGCGGGGCCGAAAGTGAGTGCTATCAACATATTCTCAAAAATGTACATGTGTAGGAATTTAGTAATGCACATAAAAATATAGAATTCTTGGCTTTGTCCCCCCAACCTTAATGCATTTTTCTGGCCACGCTTATTTTTATTGGAACTTCGCAAATTTATTTCTTTTCTTATCGATATAAATAAACCAGTCAGGAAAACGCGATACTCGTACAACGGTTACTAAAACTTTTAAATTGTTGGATGAATTTAAACCGGATTTGGACCACCACTACCTGCGTCTGATCAAGGGTCAGAGAATGCTTTTATCCCGTTATATTTCTACCTACCGGATTTGCGTCGGCACTAACAATGTTCTCAGTTTTGATCTGGTTTCTGATCGCCAAAATACGAAGTAATTATTAAGAGTTACTTAGTTATCATAATATTGATTTTGTCACAAAAAAGTACGAGCTGAAAAGACTGTACAATTGTACACCACACACAGACAGTCAAACCATAGACTATAGACATATAGCTGCTGTCTATGGTAATCGAGTGATATTCATTGTTGATCACGGCGTCAAAATAAAAATCAGTACCCTTCTGCCTGTTCTATTGTACCGCTGCAGGTTCAGTCACACTCGTAGGAATAGGAATGCCGCTCTCTGCTAAAAGGATATCCATGGTAAGAAGCTGCAGTGCACACCATCCCGGCAGGAACGGAGATTATTCAAAACTCTCATCATTGCTAAACCACAAAACTACTGGACGAGATAATCAAGAATTTACCAAGATAAAATTGACCAACTTTTCAATTAAAGATCAGTGGGTGCATCATACAGGACATAAGCCAAAAATGGCAATATTGTTTTTTTGCAACAATGCACTAGCATTAGTACGCGGGCAATATGGAAGGATAAAAAAGTTTTACCAAAAGCAAACATAATAAAATTTGAAAATGCACAACAAAGATTGAGGGGGGGGGCATCATTCATTCGGTCGTATGAAATTCTAGGAAGTTTAAGAAGCAAAACACAGCGATAACAGTACATGTTAAATGTACATGCAATGCAAAAATGGCTGTAGATGTACTTTTGTGAGTACTGAACAAGCGTATAAAAGCGTAACAATATGAAGCAATGAAGCTATTGTAAAAAGGTTAGCATGCAATGGGTAAAACATACAGACTAAAACTAAGCCAAAGATGTGCAAAAATAAAACAAAACAATGTGTGTGTAGCATCAATAAGAATGTTAAGGTCCTCCTAGAGTTATGTCCGACTGCCTCCACCAAGAGTAGTGTCTAACTACCTTCTAGAGTCATGTCTAACTGCCTCCTAGAGTGATGTCTAACTGCCTCCTAGAGTCATGTCTAACTGCCTCCTAGAGTCATGTCTAACTGCCTGCCTCCTAGAGTGATGTCTAACTGCCTGCCTCCTAGAGTCATGTCTAACTGCCTCCTAGAGTCATGTCTAACTGCCTGCCTCCTAGAGTGATGTCTAACTGCCTCCTAGAGTCAAGTCTAACTGCCTCCTAGAGTCATGTCTAACTGCCTGCCTCCTAGAGTCATGTCTAACTGCCTCCAAAAGTCATGTCTAACTGCCTCCAAGAGTCATGTCTAACTGCCTCCAAGAGTCATGTCTAACTGCCTCCAAGAGTCATGTCGAACTGTCCCAATATACCTTACAATGGTGCCCAACAGCTGCCTCTAGAGAACTGTCTAACTGACCTCAACGAAATATACGAGTACGAGTATAGTACTCTTATTTCCACAAAGTGCTAGATTTATTATATAATATTTTCATGCAAGCCAATAATGAGAAAGTCTAATGCGACGCAGGATTGGCACTTTTCAGGCAGAACGAACTCTGGAAAAGCATTGCTTTCAGGTATCCCCGAATACTTGATCGCGCAACTGACGCAACTGTCTGACATCGCGGCGCAGTTCAACAAGCTCGTCCTGCAGGGCGGACAGTGCCCGCTCCTCAGCCAGCTGCTGCACCTGCAGCGCAGACAAGCACCTGTTGGCGCCAAGACAGCGCACCTGGAAAAGACCCTCTTCGTTGCACACAAACACCGGTATTTTAATTGACAACGGCTCCATAGATAAGAACTCATCTTCTTCTTCAAAGTCAATGGAATCCTCAGCATCGCTGCAATCAGCTTCATCAGTGCCGTCATTATTGTCGTCTACGGTTGAATAATTGTCGTTTAAAGCCAAATAACGGTCAACAGAAATAGTAGTAAATACCTGGGGCAGCATCTCAATTCGCAATACGTATCTTCTAGTGGACACGCCGTCGGTATATCTGTCCACCCGAAGCAAGAAGCACCAGCAGTGCATGAAGTCGTGCAACCGGTGCGGCCTGGACTCGTTACTACCCGACTGAGTTTCCGACAAAGACGACTCCTCGGAATTTTTGTCTGCTTCTTTGGTCGGTGGCAACTCGGAGTCTTTGTTCTCTTTGGTTGGCAACGGAGTCTTTAACTCAGAATCAAGATCAGACATCAGAGGCTGATTCATCAAATCGCTTTGACTGCCAGATTTGTAATTAAGCATTGAATCTGATGAGGCATTCTTTGCAAGAGTTAGCAAAGGCTTTGACAGTAAACTGTCCGGATGCTCGCTTGAAAATGGGGAATCCATCCAAGTTTTAACTGGCGATGAGCTGCTTAAACCATCGTTAGCACCATTATTGTTTGACAAAGAGCCAAACAAGCTAGACTGGTCAACTTGGTCAGATTTAGAAGCTTCAACAACAGGACTCGCTGAAGAGTCTAAGTCTGGAGGAGCGTGACAACTAATGTACTCGTCGACCTCGCCCGGGGCCAGAACGGGCACAAAGTGCACCCGATACCGTTCCGGACCAACTGGCGGTCGGAAATCGCTAAACAATTTATTAAGCGCCAGCATCACGTGCTCCTTCTCGGGCTCGGAGAAAGGCAACCCGCCAACCCGACCGCTGTCAGTGACGCCGCAGAGAACAACCCCGCCATCTGGCGAATTTGCCATTGCGCACAGACTGCGACTGATTGGCTTTTTACCTGTGTACTTGGGATTTAAAACTGTGTTTGGCAGGTCGTCATTGTGAGGCGTTTTTACAACAGAAGCATCGCCGGTGATTTTCGCCCAGGTAAGCGAGCAATGTCCCTTGAACTCGTAGCGATTATTCTCGACGCAATTAAGAGTGCAACCAAGCGGATAATAGTAGCAGTTTTCTTTTACACACATTGTAACTGCGCTGGCCGGCAAGGATTGCAGTGCAGCATCTGGTGAATCTTCATCAGTGTTAAAAATTCGTCTGCGAGAGCCTTTCTCTGTAGACACGTGCATTGCGTATTTAGATAGGTAAGTGGCTTTTTATGTCCCAGTACATATGTAGCGTGGCGAGCGGTCTGCAACTGCGCAGCAATCAGGGTTGGCAAAGCTTCAACTGATGTTGCTATCGATTTATCTATTTGGGGCAGGCTGTTGGGTATCAGGGGAGTTTCTATAGGGCAGGCTGTTGGGTATCAGGGGAGATTCTATAGGGCAGGCTGTTGGGTATCAGGGGCGAATCTATGGGTAAGGCTGTTGGGTATCAGGGGAGATTCTATGGGGCAGGCTGTTGGGTATCAGGGGCGATTCTATGGGACAGGCTGTTGGGTATCAGGGGCGATTCTATTGGGCAGACTGTTGGGTATCAGGGGCGATTCTATGGGGCAGGCTGTTGGGTATCAGGGGAGATTCTATGGGGCAGGCTGTTGGGTATCAGGGGCGATTCTATTGGGCAGACTGTTGGGTATCAGGGGCGATTCTATGGGGCAGGCTGTTGGGTATCAGGGGCGATTCTATTGGGCAGGCTGTTGGGTATCAGGGGCGATTCTATTGGGCAGACTGTTGGGTATCAGGGGCGATTCTATTGGGCAGACTGTTGGGTATCAGGGGCGATTCTATTCGGCAGACTGTTGGGTATCAGGGGCGTTTCTATGGGGAAGGCTGTTGGGTATCAGGGGCGAATTTATGGGGAAGGCTGTTGGGTATCAGGGGCGATTCTATGGGGCAGGCTGTTGGTTGGTATCAGGGACGATTCTATTGGGCAGGCTGTTGGGTATCAGGGGAGATTCTATGGGGCAGGCTGTTGGTTGGTATCAGGGGCGATTCTATGGGGCAGGCTGTTGGGTATCAGGGGCGATTCTATGGGGCAGGCTGTTGGGTATCAGGGGCGATTCTATGGGGCAGGCTGTTGGGTATCAGGGGCGATTCTATGGGGCAGGCTGTTGGGTATCAGGGGCGATTCTATGGGGCAGGCTGTTGGGTATCAGGGGCGATTCTATGGGGCAGGCTGTTGGGTATCAGGGGCGATTCTATGGGGTGGGCTACACTTCTGAGTACTAGCTGAAAGGTGATTTCGGACTTAAAATTAAAAGGTTAAATTATCTCAAAAGTCTATTTTTCAGAACGATTTTATTAAGGCATTGCTAAGAGCAGCAAAAACAAACTTAGACAAAAAACGTAAAAACTCCAACAACGTTTTGATAGTTCGTTAGAAAATGAAACAATATACAAATAAAGAGCGCACACGCGGCAATAAACAACATACGTGAATTTTAACATACTATTAATAACGCGAAACTACAAAATCTAGCTAAACAGAAAAAATGACAGCGTGTATAGGGTGTGCATACTGTAGGGTATGCCAATTCCGATTACATTAGCGCTAATTTAAAAATTTCTCTATAACCCGTTCAGCCAATTCACATGTTATACTACTTTCCGCATACTCATGAGTAGCTAACTAAGGACGTGATGATTTTTTAAACAAAAAATATAATAAGTTACCGTAATATTGATAGGCAGGCTATTAAAAACGTTATTTTAACAAAAACTAACAGACGTAATGGAATGTCACAATTATCACACTGTGATATTTATAGTAGAATATATACCAGGCACTGATGATAACATATAATATTAAATATTGGTTATTTAGTTTACAACTATCAGACAATCATTCCATCTGTGTCATCTGTCTGATGCCTGCCTGTCTTAATAAAGTCTCATTCTTCAGTTAGAAGCAAACGTTTATTTAATAACAATAAAAACTCACGCAAAAGGATGTTTAGAAAACAAAGAAAATCTTAGAAATCATATAGGATAGCTAGCCCACATAAAATAAGACAAGGTAAGAAACACGCACTGTGGCACGTGACCTGCTTATCCTATACCATAAGCCTATGAAAATCGTCCTTAAAACACTATTTAGTTCAGGTTCAGGCAATGCCTTGAAACTCTTTTCGGCCATCTTCTGTAGACTTCTCTGCCGTCTGACCGTCTGCAGACTCCACCGGGGCTTCATCGCGAGTAAGGCTGGAAAAACAACAAAATTATTTAAAATGCATTCAAGACTGGCTAAGATTTCAGAAACTGCCGATCGTGATTCAGAAACTGCCGATTGTGATTCAGAAACTGCCGATTGTGATTCAGAAACTGCCGATCGTGATTCAGAAACTAACGACTGAGATTCAGAAGCTGCCGATTGAGATTCAGAAACTACCGATTGAGATTCCGAAACTACCGATTGAGATTCAGAAACTACCGATTGAGTTTAGAAACTACCGATTGAGATTCAGAAACTAATGTTTGAGATTCAGAAACTACCGATTGAGATTCAGAAACTACCGATTAAGATTCAGAAACTACCGATTAAGATTCAGAAACTACCGACTGTGATTCAGAAACTACCGATCGTGATTCAGAAACTACTGATTGTGATTCAGAAGCTGCCGATTGAGATTAAGAAACTCTTCAGAGAAACTCTTCAGAGATTAAGAAATTGAGATCAAGAAATTGAGAATCTAAAACTACGGACTGAGATTCAGATTTATCTGACTGAGATTCAGAGTTTTATTATTGAGATTATGAAACTACTGTTTGAGATTCAGAAACTACCGATTGAGATTCAGAGAGATTAGAAAAGTTTATTAAGTTTCCTAGCCATAAAATAGACAGATTAAGTCAATTCTAAATGATATTAAAGAAATGCCAATTTTTCTAAAAGCAGGAAATGCATTTTGCACAGCTGTTACCCATTTCAATAGTGCAGACTGTGTTTGCCCACGATAAAAAAACATATTTTTTGTCCTAATGGATTTTGTTAGGCTTAAGGCTTAGACGCGCAAAGCTACTGAGCAGAACTCATGTAAACAGAGATTATAGCCCACTGAACTCATTGGCGTCAGTACTAAACGCGAACTCAGCTCACCGTTCCAAGTAGAACTGAATGCCGCAGCAGATGATCAGGAAAAATACGCAGCACTTGAAGATGAACACGATTGGAAAATTCTGAGTTAGAATAATCACCACAACCAGGTTGAGCGGAATGCGGAACAGGTTCATGATGGTGGCGCGAACTGCGGATTTTGCGGTGCGATTGCCTCATTATCAGCTCAACAGGCATTCAAGGTCTTTGTCCATTCAGATAATCTCAGATAACCAAAACAGACATTCCAGGTCTTTGTCCACTCAGATGATCTCTGATAACCAAAACAGACATTCCAGGTCTTTGTCCATTCAGATGATCTCTGATAACCAAAACAGACATTCCAGGTCTTTGTCCATTCAGATAATCTCAGATAACTCAACAGACATTCCAGGTCTTTGTCCATTCAGATGATCTCTGATAACCAAAAAAGACATTCCAGGTCTTTGTCCATTCAGATGATCTCAGATAACCAAAACAGACATTCCAGGTCTTTGTCCATTAGATGATCTCTGATAGCCAAAACAGACATTCCAGGTCTTTATCCATTCAGATGGTCTCTGATAACCAAAACAAACATTCCAGGTCTTTGTCCATTCAGATGATCTCAGATAACCAAAACAGACATTCCAGGTCTTTGTCCATTAGATGATCTCTGATAGCCAAAACAGACATTCCAAGTCTTTGTCCATTCAGATGATCTCTGATAACCAAAACAGACATTCCAGGTCTTTGTCCATTCAGATGATCTCTGAAAACCAAAACAGACATTCCAGGTTTTTGTCCATTCAGATAATCTCAGATAACCAAAACAGACATTCAATGTCTTTGTCCATTAGATGATCTCTGATAGCCAAAACAGACATTCCAGGTCTTTGTCCATTAGATGATCTCTGATAGCCAAAACAGACATTCCAAGTCTTTGTCAATTCAGATGATCTCAGATAACTCAACAGAAATTCCAGGTATTTGTCCATTCAGATGATCTCATAAGACACACATTTCAGGTCTTTGTCTGACCAGAAATCTTAACATAGTTTAGACAATCTATGTGTTTTAATCTATCAGTTTTTTATCCAAGCCCAAACTCACTGGAATCCGGCACATATTTGCTCCTCATAGTGCCAATAGCCGGCCAGAACAGTCCAACGCAGCACTCGAACACAAGGAAGCCAACAAAGGTGATTGGGATCAGCGAATCACTGCGCATCAGGGCTGGCTGAACCAGACAGACTGAGCTCAGGCCAAACACCCAGCGCATGAAGGACTCCGGCTTGGACCGGTTGCAGCAGAACGAGAACAACTGGCCGCCAATCATCAGGCTAACCATGTAGGCCGCGAAGATGTAGCCGTGCGGGATTTTGCCCGCGTGACCGCTGCTCATGGTGGCTGGGTAGGGCGGGACAGTCACAGTATGAGAGCTGTGCATTGACGAAGACGTAGAAATGACGGAGAGGTTAAGAGGGAGAGGGAGAGAAAAGTGGGAGATAGAGAGGGAAGGGAAGGAGAGAGAGGCAGACAGAAAGAGAGGAGGGAAGGAGAGAGAGAGGGAGAGTGAGAGGGAGAGTGAGAGAGGGAAAGGGAGATGGAGAGACAAAGGGGGGGGGGAGAGGGTGAGAGGGAGGTTAGGTCAGGAGAGAGAGGAAAGGGAACTGGGAAAGAACAGGATATGGAAAAGTTATTTGAGGGACAGATATTAAAAAGATTAGACTCTGATCAGTTTGAGCGCATGATGGAAAGCAAATTGTGAAAAACGGATGGTAGGACGAAAAAGACCAATGATGAGGAAGTTATAGTTATATTACGCGACAGAAAGTGTAATAGGAATGACGTCACCACCCAATGATCACCGAAGAGGCAAGCAGGTATGTTTATTCCACTGACATTTAACCAAATACAATATTAAGGACGCAAATTATCTCAGTATTTTGGGAAATTCCACCCCCCCCCAAAGAAGTGAGAATATCTCACAGGCAGCAGACGGAGTCAATGCCGGAGTCCATTCCAGTACAAAGCAGTACATGCTGCCCTCGAACAGGGACTGTACAACGCCCAGACACAAGACTCTCCTATCAGTGCGCACAGTTGTCAAAGCGTCAGAGAAGTTCTTCTTCAAATCTGCACTGGCATCGCCGTAGTTTTCCGGCCATTTGAGCCAAACAATGACGGTCATAATGACTAGAATGATCAGAGCCATATCGAATGGAGCAACAAAGCCGAATAAGTCAACAGCGTATTGGGCAGCAATGCCGCACACAATGGCTACGATGCTATTGCCGATAGTGGCCCAACTAAAAATCTCTTCTAGTAGCCTATCGCTGTAGCCTCTACTATGATGCTCGTGTATCAGCCAGGTTTCAAAGCCACTCCACAGTATACTAGTAGCTGTGCCGCCTAGCAACCTGCCTAGCAACAGTACCCAGAAATTGCTGGAGTGCTTAGTCAGACAGGACAAGCTGTAGATAATGCCATACAGAATGCAGTTACGTTGGCGACCAAATTTATCGGAAAAAGAGCCGACAACAGTGCCAAACAGCATGCTTGCTCCGAATCCGGCAACGAATAGGAACTCAATGTCCCGCTTGGACAGCTTGTAGTGCTCATACAGGGCGTACACATAGGGGCCTTGCAGCCAGTCGCCAGCTAACATAATTGGGTGTGAAGATGAAGCATTTTATATAACAATTATCATTTACTTTAGCTTTATATTATACTGCTATGAGTTTATTTTAGCAATGTAAAAGGGTATGGAAAAAATTCTAAAATTTAACTCTTAAGTGACTAGGGTAGCATCCTGCTTTTTTTGGCTCCAGGTGCCAAATGGCATTATGATTTTAGTAGTATTTTTCATAAAATTAAATCATAGCAAATAAGAGTTGGGAGTTAAATAAATGGGCCATATTAACAATTATATATTATTAGTTGCTTGGGCCCAAGACTAGAATAGATAAAAATATTTTTGTTCTAATGAATTATCTGTAAAATAAAATAATAATTATAATAGACCATTACCTGAAGCTCTTTATAAATTAAACAAATAGAAAAAATATATTTTATCATATGCTAGCAATAATAATGATGGCAAAAGCAACTATATCTATATTGAGGCTAAATGCCTTATCATCTAATTAGTAACTAGTAGTAAAGTTTATACTCTTTCAGGTGTGCATTTTTGCAACTTTTTGCAACTTTTGCAACTTTTTGCTTTTCACTAGCTAGCTAGATTAGCCAGCTTTGGATTATAATTGGTTAATTTTTAGCTTGTTTTTGTTTTATTATTATGTTTTTCTTTTTGTTTGCTTGTTTCTTTTTTTCTGATTAAACTGCCTTTTGTCTTTTAGGCTTAGCTACATAGTAGTTGTCAAGATAGGGCTTCTGGTGCAAATTCTTTCTGCAATTTTTTTAGGAAAAAAGCATGCTTGTAAAGACAGAGGCTTCTGGTGCAAATTCTCTGCAAATTTTTGGGACAAAAAATGCATCCTACTTTTCTAGTACACCCCCTTAGATCAACATCTACTAAAATCTATTTAAAAATAATGCCCTAAGACCTAAAATCAACCATCCCATTGCAATACTAATCTAAATGGGATAATACTTTTCATGATGGGGCTTCTGGAATAACAAAATCCCTTTTAGATCAATATCTAGATTAATAAATAATATTGCAAAGCACAAAACTAAGAATCTACTAAATTATATACTATAGAGTTATATTTACAATTTTTGCATAGCACATTTTACTATTACGAGGGTTGTCCCAAAAGTTTCCGGAATGTCTAATATAGCTCTTCAATGGAGCCGTGAAATTTCATGCCCATGGTGTCAAATGAAAATAAATCTTGTCACAAAGAAAACAAAGTTAAAATGTCTAATCTCTCATCAAGAACAGCCTGAAAAAGCTGCCATTTATAGATGGATCGAACACTTTAGAGATGGCCAGTCTGCTATGAATTATCAGCCACGCTCTGGCCATTCTTGCACGTTGGGTGGCGAGACATCCTATCAACAGATTGAAACTGTTTTTGGCCAGGCCATCAACAGCATGCTTTCAAGGTGGCAGAGGTGTGTCCAACTGAATGGGGACTACATAGAGAAGCCACAGGTTGAGCTTGATGATTTGCTTTGAATTTTTAATTGGTGCATGCCCCAAGGATTCATCAATGGTATGAACTGTTCTGTGTTTATTGTTTAAAATCATTGCCATAGATTTTTGAGATTGTGTAACACTACCCCTGACCTTTGCACATGTTTTTTTGCTGCAGCTCCTAAATAAAAAAAGATATCAATATTATCAACATGATTTTAACTTTGTTTTCTTTGTGACAAAATTTCCTTTAATTTGACACCATGGGCAGGAAATTTCCCGGCTCCATTGAAGAGCTACATTAGACATTCCAAGAACTTTTGGGATACCCCTTATATTTACATGCACAACCTTGGGAATCACTTGGCCATTTCCATTGGCAACATACATGTAAATCACTATTGGCTGAAAGCAGTCATGTGACTATTATTCTGTCCAATAGTGACTTATATGTATTGCCAATAGAAATGGCCAGCTGAATCCCTAGGTTGTGCCTAAGCATATATTATTGTATACATTTTATTACAATTTGGAAAAGTCCAATTGAGACTCAAACTAATAGCAACCAAAATAACCAAATTGGCAAACAAAATAACCTACTATAAAAATTAGTGTAACAAAAAGATGGCAAAACAAAAGGCAAATAAAAAATTAGACAAAATCACTGTTAACCATGAATAAGAGATAATTTAGGCAATTTATTAAAATTGAAGTGAAACGAAGGCGCCGATAGCAAGAGGATGGGAGAAATCAGCCGACACGCGCGTGATGCGTGAACAAGCATCCAGCCTTGGCAGCAACTCCCCAGATGCACAAGATCTGCATGCCTAAAAATAGTCCTGATGATCGGCGAGCAAGAAGCCCAGCCATGCGACCCTCGCGTGATGCATGCACAACCTTTGACCGACACTGCCTATTGGGCCTTGAAATCCCACTCTCTCCCCCTACTGCTCCTATTCCTCGTTGCTCGCGTACAGTGTGCTAGCTTATAAAATATACTGATTGAAGAGGAAAGATCCTCACCTGAAGTTTGAGAATGTGACTCTAGAGATCACACAGAGAAAGTTACCATTGAGGTCCATTGTTTGTTGTCTTCCTGAACTGTTGGCAGAAGGAAACGATAATATGGGAAAAAGCCATATAATTTTTCGTTTCAATTGGTTCCACTGACCGCGTGAGTCGCCGCTAGACAGAAGTCTCAGATACCCCATGCAGTTATCGCTCTGCTGCATGTCTTCAACAGCCATTCGAATGAATCGAGAACTGAGACTTTCCTGCCTTCAGTAAAGGAAAACTTCGAACTAAACAAGACCAATGGACGAAGATCAAGAAGCGACGCAGTTTACCCTTCCAAGAAGAAACTCTCGTTGAGAGATCTACACAATCAATTTGGTCAAGACGGTATTTTTTGACGTCCTATTTAACTGCAATGTACCTTCAGCCAGCATCCCGATCTGACTGTCTACCAGACGCTGTTTCAATTTGTCGAGTCTCCATGTCCAGTCCTATTTGCATCACTGTTTAGGGCATCGAAAAGCCCATTCAATTTGTCGAGTTTCCGAGTTCACGTCAATCCCCCTCTCAGATCTGATTAAATAGTCAAGAGGATGTGCTGGTACAATTCATCCACTGTTGTCACAAGTTCACTTTGCCCCTTGACCAAGTTTCGTGTTTCAACAACATCAACTCAACTGCAAGTTACCAAGTGGGACTGCGTATCGCAAGCAAATGCACAACTGTACGCCATGTCATCATTGCTCCAAGCTTATTTTCAACAGAGCTCGGAGGGCCTCGCTTCCCTGAAAAAAGAGCGACTGAAGTGAAACGAAGGCGCCGATAGCAAGAGGATGGGAGAAATCAGCCGACACGCGCGTGATGCGTGAACAAGCATCCAGCCTTGGCAGCAACTCCCCAGATGCACAAGATCTGCATGCCTAAAAATAGTCCTGATGATCGGCGAGCAAGAAGCCCAGCCATGCGACCCTCGCGTGATGCATGCACAACCTCTGACCGACACTGCCTATTGGGCCTTGAAATCCCACTCTCTCCCCCTACTGCTCCTATTCCTCGTTGCTCGCATACAGTGTGCTAGCTTATAAAATATACTGATTGAAGAGGAAAGATCCTCGCCTGAAGTTTGAGAATGTGACTCTAGAGATCACACAGAGAAAGTTACCATCGAGGTCCATTGTTCGTTGTCTTCCTGAACTGTTGGCAGAAGGAAACGATAATATGGGAAAAAGCCATATAATTTTTCGTTTCAATGGCAGCCTTGTCTATAATATTGGAGCTTATAGGCACAGCATGGCAGCCGTGTCTATAATATTGGAGCTTATAGGCACGGCAGCCGTGTTTATAATATTGGAGCTTAAGGGCATGGCAGCCATGTCTATAATATTGGAGCTTATAGGCATGGCAGCCGTGTCTATAATATTGGAGCTTATAGGCATGGCATGGCAGCCCTGTCTATAATATTGGAGCTTATAGGCATGACATGGCAGCCATGTCTATAATATTGGAGCTTATAGGCACGGCAGCCGTGTCTATAATATTGGAGCTTATAGGCATGGCAGCCGTGTCTATAATATTGGAGCTTATAGGCATGGCAGCCATGTCTATAATATTAGAGCTTATAGGCATGGCATGGCGGCCGTGTCTCTAATATTGGAGTTTATAGGCATGGCACGGCAGCTGTATCTATAATATTAGAGTTTATAAGCATGGCACAGTGGCCGTGCCTATAATATTGGAGCTTATAGGCATGGCTATAATCATTGATATAAAATGCATGTTCTATAAGGCTCTCTTATAAGCAAATGATAGCTTAGTAGATATGTCTCAATTGCCTTGTGATTGCATATAGCAAGGTTTAAATCTCAAGTACTCAGTTTTTTTATTTGAAATTTTTTTAGTAAACAGAAATTTTTGCATCCTAAACTTTTAAAGTTTTTTAATTAAAATAAAATATTACAATTAAATTAAATTAAATTTTTAATAAGAGTAACACTAAATCTTAAAGTGCAGCCACAATTATATATGTAGCTATATCTGTAAGTCAAACTTGCACATTCTTGCAAGTACTTGTGGAGCAACCTAAGAAGATAAATAAGATATATTAAGAATCAATACATCAATGTCAATGTCTTCTAGGGTAGCCATGTCAAAGAACCATTTTAAATTAATTTGTTTCTTCTATCAAGAACCTTATAGAGCTTACTATATATCAAAAAGTCATTATAAATATACTATTGATAAGTATTGGTTATATTTTATATTATAATAAAAAAGGCTATTAGTAACAATGGAATTATGCCATATTGTAATAATTAAAGTTGAATTTAATGTGCTTACATGTATATCAGCAATTATACAGCCACCCACCATGTCTCTAAGTGTGAACCCATTCAATATTAATGACACGGCTGCCATGCAAGTTTCATTGACACGGCGGCCATGTCTCTAATAGTGACTAGGTCTATATTCATACTTAGACATGGTGGCTATATCTAATGCAGAAACTTAAATAGACATGGCAGCCGTGTCTATAAGTGTGGTGTATAATATAGGGGATTAAAAGATCTTTTATATAATCAAATTAGCCAGGATGGCTCTGGCTTAGGCCTAGGTCAAGTCAATAGTGAACTATTAAATGGTCAGAATAGGTCCTAGCTAGGCTATATAATAAAAAATAAAATAAGTACACTTACCCATTCCAAGAAGATAAACAACCAAGTAGAGATTTCTAAAGTATACAAATCCTGGATCACTGCTGCCTTCAATTTTAGTCCCACTCTTTCTTGAATAAAAATATAACCCAACACACATTGCAACCAAGACAAAGAAAGAAATAATAAAAAATGACATTGTCTGAATTTCTCAGGATACTTTAGTAGGCTTAAAATCCTATCCTATATTAATAAAACTTTTCTATAGCAATCTATGCTGCTTAACCTTAATTCAAGTTTAAAACTCGTCAAGCTCTCAGTCTAACTCAATGCTGATTCTGGAGGGCTGGTTAGAAGTAATCCAAAGCCAAGACGAGGACAGAGAGATCTGGGATTTGTCGTGGTTGTGACTGGTTACCGGAGACGGAGGGCTAAGGTCAACAAGCTTACCACTACAGTTAACGTGCGTGCGTGCGCGTGTGCGCGGTCATATGAGCTGGGGTGGAGAAGAATTTTTCTTGGAAACTCTCGGTTTCGAAAATTTGCTGACACCAGTGAGGTGGGGCGGATTCCTCGTTTGAATTGCCGCCGGCGTTGTAGAAGCACGAATAAAGCCGGAAAATGCACGAATTGATGCGCTGATTCTTCTCCTTGGTTACTCCGTCTGCCGGGTCCTCAATTCCGGGGGGAGGGTAGTCGTAATCGCAGTCGAGCGGTCTAGTAGCGGCCCGAGTCGTTCAGAATGGGTCCTCAGACACCGTAAACTCGTAATTCGTCGAGATTGCTAGTTGTGTTACTCTCGGTAGTAAAGTAGCGCTGCCACCACCGTAAATGTCGTTTTACGGAACGTTGAGGGTCTCAGAGCTTTCTTTGAGTTGAGACTGATTGGTTATTTTACGCCCCGCGGGCAAAGAACTCAATATAAACTAACGGCTTCGATGAAGTTTAACTGGATAAATTTAATATAAAACTTATTATTATTGCTCGTTATTTATTATATCGATTTATTTTGCGGTAGTCAGTGATTAAGAAAATTGTTATTACTCACGAAGTTAATTGAATAAAAGACAAGCTAATTGACTTAAATGAAGTTAGGCGATAGAGTAATTGTTACACACTACAATTAGACGGATGATTACGAGACAGTGCCGTGCAACTATCAGAAAACTATAATAAGGCTAAGTTAAGTCTCGGCCTATAAGATCAAACTAAAACAACCAAGAAGAAAGAAGGAAAAGATGGAAAAGGGGGGTTGACAAACTAAAGCAACGCCAAGGATTAAATACCAAAAGAACGCAAAAAACAATCAGGGGGACACCAGGGGGAACACAGGGGGGAACACCGGTGGGAAAAAGTGGACAAACCCGGGTGGAAAACGGCAAAACAAAGCGGGACCAAGGGAAGGGGCAACTGATGGACCGCGGGGGTGGGAACAACGGGGGGGAGAAGACAGTTCAACCGGGGAGCCGAAATGACGTCAAAGAATCGTCCGCCGGGTGGAGGCGTTCCGCGCGTCGCCAACTGTTGCCGAAGCCCCAGTGGTAGACCGGCCTACCACACATACAATTCACAATAACTGAAAAATTGAATCTGTCGTCCCGCTGCTGCTGCAAGCAAGCAGTTCAAATATTTAAACTAATTCTCTTTATCGATGAAAATAAATTTTGAACCCTATGGTTTAAAACCTAAATCTGTTTCAAACGGATTTATTTAAGCATGTACTTGTTTAATTTAGGCCTGTTACATTTTGAAGTAACGCTAAATAAAGTAAATAGAGCATTTAAATATGTGAGTAAAACTAGAAGTTCGTAAAGATCTGAGCAGAGGGGCTGTTTTCATGAAGACGGTTTTACTCTGCGTTTTGATCAAATCATTCTGATCCTATATTCTGGTCCTTCTGGATGTACGTCCCGGACTTGGTACTATGAGTAGCATTCTGCCACCAACCGCTGTTTAGCAAAAAACCCTATAATTTGATAATTAAAATAGATGTGGGTGCACGACAATTGACTGGCACAATTAGACTTTTTTAATTTGACTGGGGACAATTTCTTGAGTGAATTGTGCCAGTCAATTGTCGTAGGAAAATGGGGAAAATTGTGCCAGTCAATTTTCATAGACCCGCAATATATACATGTAGACCCGGATACAAGATACATGTAAAGTCGTAGTTAGACCCAACACCATGCATACAGTAGCTACTTCAGGCCAAAAGCAGTTTTTGCATGGTGAGATTAACACGGTGTAGCGTACGTTTTCCCTATAAACTAGGCAATAAAATCCTTCCCATATATGATCAGCACTATAATTTTATGCAAATGTAATTAAAACTGTACGAATTTTAACTTTATGTAATGTACATTGCATTGTTGGCAGTAATTAAGACTGGTTAAACAAATAAAACTACTGAAACTGTAGCACTGAACTGATCAAAAGTACCCATTTGCCAGCGCGGCGTCAATACACATGTAAGACGTCGAAATTAAACGGATGTATATTCGGATGTATAACACGCATGTTGCTGACGTACGTCGAACCTCAACATCGGATTGCTGTATGGGGTGGTGACAGAGTCGTGATCAACGCGGGGATCAAAGAGCTGAACGTGAGTGGAGAAGGGGTTGGGATCAGGGCGGGCTGAAGCCTACTTTTGAGTATCGAAAATGTGCATGGCCGAGTCTGTATGGATTTTGCTCAATGAATGTGTACCGCACTTTTTAGTCGATTTTGGGGTAATAATATCCCCAATATTGGGGTAATGAAGTGATGCGTAATTGGAGTGGTGCCATATTTCATGTAAATACACCAGCGGGCGCCGCACGATCCAGGGGGCGCCACGCACCAGCTGGGGACGCCAGCACCAAGGGGCTTTAGCACCAATTACGGGGCTTTAGTACCAAGGGGCTTTAGCACCAATTACGGGGCTTTAGTACCAAGGGGCTTTAGTACCAAGGGGCTTTAGCACCAAGGGGCGCCAGCACCAAGGGGCGCCAGCACCAATTACGGGGCTTTAGTACCAAGGGGCTTTAGTACCAAGGGGCTTTAGTACCAAGGGGCTTTAGTACCAAGGGGCTTTAGTACCAAGGGGCTTTAGCACCAAGGGCCGCCAGCACCAAGGGCCGCCAGCACCAAGGGCCACCAGCACCAAGGGGCGCCAGCACCAAGGGCCGCCAGCACCAAGGGCCGCCAGCACCAAGGGGCGCCAGCACCAAGGGCCGCCAGCACTAAGGGGCGCCAGCACCAATTAAGGGGCGCCAGCACCAATTAAGGGGCGCCAGCACCAATTAAGGGGCGCCAGCACCAATTAATGGGCGCCAGCACCAATTAAGGGGCGCCAGCACCAAGGGGCGCCAGCACCAAGGGGCGCCAGCACCAAGGGGCGCCAGCACCAAGGGGCGCCAGCACCAAGGGGCGCCAGCACCAAGGGGCGCCAGCACCAAGGGGCGCCAGCACCAAGGGGCGCCAGCACCAAGGGGCGCCAGCACCAAGGGGCGCCAGCACCAAGGGGCGCCAGCACCAAGGGGCGCCAGCACCAAGGGGCGCCAGCACCAAGGGGCGCCAGCACCAAGGGGCGCCAGCACCAAGGGGCGCCAGCACCAAGGGGCGCCAGCACCAAGGGCGCCAGCACCAAGGGGCGCCAGCACCAAGGGGCGCCAGCACCAAGGGGCGCCAGCACCAAGGGGCGCCAGCACCAAGGAGTGCCAGCACCAAGGGGCGCCAGCACCAAGGAGTGCCAGCACCAAGGGGCGCCAGCACCAAGGAGTGCCAGCACCAAGGGGCGCCAGCACCAATTAAGGGGCGCCAGCACCAAGGGGCGCCAGCACCAAGGGGCGCCAGCACCAAGGGGCGCCAGCACCAAGGGGCGCCAGCACCAAGGGGCGCCAGCACCAAGGGGCGCCAGCACCAAGGGGCGCCAGCACCAAGGGGCGCCAGCACCAAGGGGCGCCAGCACCAAGGGGCGCCAGCACCAAGGGGCGCCAGCACCAAGGGGCGCCAGCACCAAGGGGCGCCAGCACCGAGCGCCAGCGCCAGCACCTTGAGCATTCAGTTCTCAATAAGACGTTATACATGTAAGTATGATCCATTTCTTGTATAGACAATCAAAAATGGAGTTTAGATATAGTCAACACCTGTCTCAGCCTCTTTATTAGAAAGAAAAATCACGGATTCCCGTCAGGTGACTTTGCGTAGGCGGGCAATCAGACCTTCGCTCCACTTAAGCTTTACTTTTCAAAGTCGGCAAATCTAAACCCCCTCCCCCCTGCAGCTTTCATCTCTCGCGGCCAGCGACTTCAGTCGTTAAACCCGGAGGCCCGCGTCCTTACCGAGTGAATGATTTATTGCGTTCGTAAACCAAAAACCAATAGGGCGCAGGCTGAACACCACTTGTGCTGGATGAAGCATTCCCGGTTGGAACCTGGCGCTGGCGATCGTGTGTCCATTCCGAAATTAGAACTTTTGACCGCACGCACACGGTTGTCTCTTTGTCCGAGGTTTTCTTCTTTTAGAAGCAGCGTCACAAAGAAGAAGAGAGGGGGCGCAATTATACAGTTTGGCGTACTGTTCAGGTGCTATCCTAGCAAGTCGGCGAGATCAAAAGGCAGCGCCGCCGACACCATTGGTCGTATAATTTTTCAAGAATATATATACACGTAAGCAGACCATTGCAGAGACAGCGCAAAGCAACTGAAAGAGAATCAGGTTTCAGAACTTTGTGTTTATCTTTTCCTTTGTGTTTCTAGCTAAATAACACAGATAACAAAGCCTAACAATATGACTGTTGCTCAAAAATTATTGATAATATTTTTAACAATTGGAATTCAGCAACATTACTGCCTTGGGATCAAATGGCTGTAAGTTATAACTGTAAGCTTGATTATTCAAGCATTTTATTGCTTAAAATATTGAAAACAATTCACTGACAAGTTTCGGATTTTTATTTTGGGACTTCATAGCTTGAAGCAAGAATTTTCTGATGGGGGGGGCGCCAGCACCAAGGGGCGCCAGCACCAAGGGCCGCCAGCACCAAGGGCCGCCAGCACCAAGGGGTTATACGACTGGAAGAAGTCTCACCGCATGCCGAAATTCCCTTGACACCCCTGTCCCCAGATACAAATACAAATATATCAATTGCTGATATCTGTCTGAAATTCGGTAAAATCTATTTTTTACTGGTAATCTTTCAATTTTTCGACACACTATCGCGCGCTCAGAGCCCTGCACAAGCTGGACAGGCCGTCATCAAGCAGCGGCGCCTCCACCTGCTCGGCTATGCGGCGGCACCGGATCTTCAGCCGGGCTCAGGCGCGGTTCTGCCAGCGATCGGCTCAGAGCCCGGCTGCACTGGCGGCGCTGACCGAAGCTGCCAAAGCCACCGTGTCTCTGTGCGGCCTGCAGTTTCGGCACTGCCGCTGGAACTGCAGCTCGCTGCACCAGCTGCCGCGACTGTCGCCGGAGCTGCAAGCGCGTAAGTTCTGCTGAAACTGTCAAATACAGTTCAATATTTCAACGGTAATTTTATAGTTTGTCGTGAATATTTCTGGAGACATTGCTGAGGAACAACCTGCAATATTAGATTACTCGTAGTTCGGTTCAACTACAGAAGCATTAATTAGGTACCTAATAATAATACGCTCGCATTAATTTGCGCATCCTGACGTAACGCCTTCGGTGACTCCTACCGATGCACGCACTCATGCACACGCTCACTCAGGGTGTACAGCGACCCTGACTTTCTAATCGTCAGGCATGTACAGTCTCTGTGTCCTGGGGGTCGGCCCTAATGGGTTGTGAATCTAACGACAACCTATATCGGTCAATTTTCGTGTTGAATCGAACCAGGGGTCGCAGCCAGAGAGCCAGATTAGTTTACCGCTGAGCTTCTGAGTCAAAAGCATAGTTGTATGCATATGTAGCCTCATGCATTTCCAGTGACAGCGGAGCACGCCATGGTCCGAGCTCTGTCCGGCTTCGTCCTGACCCTCACCATGGCGGGGGAGTGCGCCAAAGGACGCATCAGCCGGTGCTCATGCCGGGGCCGTCAGCAGAGTTCAGCGGCCGCTGCAGTTGCGCCGCCTGGCTGGCTTGCTGCCAAACTTCCCGCCGGCTTCCGGCTTGACAGTTTCAAGTCCAACGGTTGCGACAGGAGCCTTCGAGCTGGAACCCGTCTGACCAGAAAATTCCTGTCGCTTGGTCGACTTAAACGAAGCTTAAAGACGCCTTCTTGGTCGTCAACATCGACAGACGTGCCAGTAGAGGAAGCCTTCGAGCAGTTCACTGAACTGGTGAACGGTCACAACTATCAGGTCGGGATAAGGGCGACTCGACACGCCGAGGCAGTGAGGTGCAAATGCCACGGCACTAGTGCAGCCTGTTCTGTGCGCACCTGTCATCGAGTGCTGCACTACGGAGCTGTCGGAGGCTCCTGGTGGCAGCAGCTGGAGAATCAGCAGCAGCAGGAGAAGCCCCTGCTCCTGGCTGGTAGTCTGTTTCATAGGACTGGGAAAAATCCTTTGGACGTTTTGATGCGAATTTATGACACGGTGAGTGACAGTGATAGTTTTTTCGGTTTTGGAGTTGTGACTTGACCCGTATGCAGAGATCCCGCTCTATGATCTTGTCAGTCTGCATCTGTATTGATCCGCATGCAGAGATCCCGCTCTATGATCTTGTCACTCTGCATCTGTATTGATCCGCATGCAGAGATCCCGCTCTATGATCTTGTCACTCTGCATCTGTATTGATCCGCATGCAGAGATCCCGCTCTATGATCTTGTCACTCTGCATCTGTATTGATCCGCATGCAGAGATCCCGCTCTATGATCTTGTCACTCTGCATCTGTATTGATCCGCATGCAGAGATCCCGCTCTATGATCTTGTCACTCTGCATCTGTATTGATCCGCATGCAGAGATCCCGCTCTATGATCTTGTCACTCTGCATCTGTATTGATCCGCATGCAGAGATCCCGCTCTATGATCTTGTCACTCTGCATCTGTACTGATCCGCATGCAGAGATCCGTGGGGCTCTATGATCTTGTCACTCTGCATCTGTACTGATCCGCATGCAGAGATCCCGCTCTATGATCTTGTCACTCTGCATCTGTACTGACCCGTATGCAGAGATCCTGCTCTATGATCTTGTCACTCTGCATCTGTATTGATCCGTATGCAGAGATCCGGGGCTCTATGATCTTGTCACTCTGCATCTGTACTGACCCGTATGCAGAGATCCTGCTCTATGATCTTGTCACTATGCATCTGTATTGATCCGTATGCAGAGATCCGGGGCTCTATGATCTTGTCACTCTGCATCTGTACTGATCCGTATGCAGAGATCCGGGGCTCTATGATCTTGTCACTCTGCATCTGTACTGATCCGTATGCAGAGATCCGGGGCTCTATGATCTTGTCACTCTGCATCTGTACTGATCCGTATGCAGAGATCCGGGGCTCTATGATCTTGTCACTCTGCATCTGTACTGATCCGCATGCAGAGATCCTGCTCTATGATCTTATCACTCTACATCTATCTGTACTGATCCGCATGCAGAGATCCTGCTCTATGATCTTGTCACTCTACATCTATCTGTACTGATCCGTATGCAGAGATCCGAGGCTTTATGATCTTGTCACTCTGCATCTTTACTGATCCGTATGCAGAGATCCGCGGCTCTTGTCACTCTGCATTAGAAATCGCAGCTATAATCACCTCCGAAAATTCGTCCCTCACTTCTAGCACCAGATGCGCAGGGCCATATTCGATCGCTCAGGCTACGCAGGATACGAGGAGCTCTGTCCGGACGCCGCTTTCGGTAACCATCAGCCAACGAACCCTCTGTCGCTTGGTCCCCGATGCATTGGTCACCGGATTGTCAAAGGGCTGCCAAAGAAGACGCTTTTACTATTTCATGAACACTCGCTGGATTACTGCTCCGTCACGCATGGAAGGTGCGCCAGGCTTGAAAACTTTCTACTTGAGTAGTCCTTGATACATAGGGGGCCGTAGCCCAGCGGTAGCGCAGCTGCTCTGGTGTGCCAGCGACCCAGGCTCGATTCCAAGTGCAGTCACATTAATTTGAGGCTGAATTGGAATCTCGGCTTGGCTCTGCTCGTGCAATTAACGGCCTTGAGAGCCAACCCCGCAAGGCGCAGTGAAGTGTACATGCTTAACGATAAAAATAAAGTTAGGGCCGCTGTACACTCCTGTGTGAGTGTGTGCCTGCGTACGTATCCGCGCGCTCATTTGTTTAGAATGTGGCTGAGCTGAACTTGTTCAACAATCTAACATTGTCACACTGCATGCCTAACCCGTCACAGAGAGTGCCTCCCAGATAACACGCCTGTCGGTCAGAGCCTGCTGAAGGGCCTGCCAAGTGAAGACAGCAGCCAGTACCGCAGGGAGGTTCTCTGCAGCGTGATGTGCTGCGGCAGGCCGTACAGCGTTCGCTCGGTCACTTACCCGGGCACGCATCCGGAGTGCAAGAGGAAGACTTGCCGGCTGCTGCGGCAACCGTTTCGAGTTGTCTGCGACGCCTGCACCGTGTCCAAGGCGTTCTGCACCTGATACTCGTATGGGTAGAACTCTAATCGATTTGCCAGATCGTCAGAGCATTTGCTTATCAGTGTACTGTATGTGCATATGTATGGAACACTTTCTGCTGACTTCCCAAATATGTATTGCTTTTCTAGAATTCTTAAGCTAACTTCTTGAATAGAAGTAGTTGGCTTACTTATCAGCTCTAATACTCGTAGTAAATAGTAAGTTTGTTCTATTGATTTAATAAATATACCAATGTGTTCATGAATGCTGTATTTTGTCCATATGTGTTTTGTGTGGAATAAAATGTGGCCATGGTTAATCCAGAGAGCAGAGAGAGGCTCGACGCGTGTTGTTGATTGTATCATTTTGGAGGGGTTATTAGAGGTATGCGGATCAAGCCAATTGCTCTTTGCCTCTTCGATCTTCTTCAGGTAGAGATTCACGCACTCATTCGGACACCTGCTTTCAAACTTTACAACAAGCACGCTCTGCTTCCGATCTTCTGAAGTCCGCGTCTCTAAACTTCCACGGGCATGTTTGGTCTCCATAGGTGCCAGTCTAAATGTTCGTCGTCCATTGGTTGTACATCTCTAAATGGAATTTAATTTACCGTCAGCTTACGGAGCCATTCGCGTCTTCGCAGTCCAAAGGTGAAATTCCAACACAAAGTACATTTCCTGCTGCAACTTTACCGGTGTACTCCTGTCAAAGTAGACGCGCAATTTCTCTAGGTCTGCTTTCGCATTTGCACAACGCTGCTTCACCGAGCCACCTTCCTGGATGAACTTGGAAGCTGTAGCTTTCAGTTGTACGGTCGGCCTTCACAACAAAGGGTTGAATTACAATTACGAGTATAAGATAATGGCTTTATAATGCGCATTCTGTGGTCAGAAAGTCAGAGGTTGCATGTAATGGCTTCGCTCGCCTCGAGACCCTCGCCCCATATTAAAGTGAACAATTTCTTTCTCGCCTTCTTCTCATGAAATTTAGTTTATGGCTCAGCTCTCCATCCATCAGCGAATCGAAAATAGACCATTAGATATTCATTAGGCAACTTGCTTTGGCGATTGCCGCCCCTTCGCAGAGGATCTCTGCTGCAGTGGTTTCAACGCGCTGACGGATGCTGTAAACCGTCTTTTCTTTTATATTCAGCAACATCGCAATGTCCTTTGGGTGTTCACCTTTGTCTATTTGCTTCGATCACAAGCCCATGGGCCTAGCATATGTTCCACGATTCTGGGACTGATGTTGCTCCTCCGCATCAGTCTAAGTTAAATAAAACACAGAAATCACAAATAGGACGCATGCCATAATGTGAAATATACATGTACTTTTGTTTTCCATGCACCGAATTAGAATAAGATGAGATGGACACGCGAAAGCTAACTTAAAAATTGAACATTAATAGCAGAATTCTATGAAAAGCAGAATGTTTAAACTCTGCAGAAACCAGCAACTTCAAAGCTACGAGCATTATTCAGCAAAAATTCAAAACACTCGCAAACTGCATTCGCTTATTCAATCAAAAGCTGGGAAACTTTTCGAAAAACGAACCGAGAAGCGCACGCGCTACTCGAACCAGCGATAAGAGTGTTAAAAATTTATCCAATGGGCCGTTACAATGCTTCAATAGAAAATTCGAATAGCACAATTGAGCTATTGCAAGCAGCTTATCTGAATTGCAAAGTTGTCGCCGTTGACGCGTGCTTTGTTCCCAAGCAAAAATCTGCTTTCCTCACGTCGGCAACTTCTAAATAAATATGCCTGCGTGTCGCTGGGAGAAGCAATTCGAACAGCAACAGTGAATCGGTTCGTTCTTCAATCTCGGTGTCGCACACTGGTTCAATCAAACCGGAAATGAAGTTTCTGATTGCGCTCGCCTGCCTGCTGGCGGTGGCTGCTGCCAACCCTCTGGACAGCTACATCCTCAACGGACAGAATGCCGCCTTGGGCCAATTCCCTGGATGGCCAAGATCTCCGGCTGCTCCGCCTCTGTTCTCAACAAGAGAACCATTCTGACTGCCGCTCACTGCGTCTGCAACCGGGCGCCGAGCAGCGTTGAGGTGAGTCAACAGTAAAATTGATACGGCGGAGTAGCCACCTGTATTGAGTAAGAATTTGTAGTGCTTGAGTTCCAGCTGGCAGCATATATTTAGAAGCTTTCAAGCAGCTGTTCGCGTGACTCTTTATTGACAGGTCGGCACCGTCCGCGCTGGCCGTGGCACCAGCTACCGGGTTTCCAACACCTACATCTACCCCGGCTACCCCACCGGCAGCGGCTGCGCCGTCGTTCGCGACTACGATCTGGCCGTCCTGAAGACCAGCAGCGACATCGCCTTCAACAGCAATGTCCAGCCGATCGCGCTGTTCAGCGGCTCCGAGCCCAGCGCCGGCTCCGCCATCATCAGCATGGGCTACGGCGGCGACCACAACGGCATTTCAAACGTTCTGAACTACGCCGAGACCACATTGACCCGTTCTGGCTGCGGATCCGCCTACTTCTGCAGCTCCCGCCAGCCCAATTCCATCTACTTTGGCGACAGCGGCGGCCCGATGGTGTACAGGAGTGGCAGCACCTACTACCAGCTGGGCGTGAACTCTGGCATCAGCTCCACCACCTCCCTGTATGCCAATGTTGTGCGCTACGCCAGCTTCATCAACCGGTACACCTAAGCTGGCTTGGAGAGCGGTGTATGGACCATCGATATAGAGAATGTGAACCACCAGGTTGAAGTATAGCTAATTGATGCAGCCGTTAATTCCAATCACGGCTAATATATACTAGAGGAAAAGAGTATATAATAAATAAAACATTTTACTTCGCTAATTACGGTTTTGTTTCATTTACTTATTTATATACATGCCTAATTTGTAGTTGATGCCCAAAATTTGCCGTAAGAACTTGATCAAACTGTGAGCACCTTTACGCTTCACCTTAGGCTGTCCACGAGTAAACTTCATATAAGCTCACCTGTGGAAATAGTCTCGTTGGGCTTACATGTAAATGCTGCAAAAATATTCGTTGCGTCTGGTTATAGTCGACATGAAGTTAGCTGTCCTTAGGATTAAAGATTAAACTCCGCTAAGGATTAAAAATGGGTAAATAGCTCGTATTAGCTTGTTGATTTCAAGTTTATGTTTCTGATATTGCGCTCTGCGTGCCGGACGACATCGAGGCTGCGATTTTGTGCCGAGGCGCTGATGGACAGGCGACAGAGCTTCCGCGTTCTCAGCAGTTCGTCTACCTCAGCGGTCTGGTTCCCGGCGTCCGCGTGGATTTGCGGCGTCGCCGCGGGCTTGCCTGGGCTGCCTTTCGTTCTGCGAGGGCAGTCCTGCAGTCCGAGACCAGAGAAAGGCGTTGTTCTAGGCGGTGATCGAGACCGTCCTGCTGTACAACGCCGAGACCTGGACGCTGACGGAGTCGCTCGAGCAACAAGTTGACGCGGCGCACGCTGGCCAGCTGCGCGCTGCCTTCAAGATCGGCTACGAGCGAGTGACCAACGCGGCTTTGTATCACCGCACCGGCCTGGTCCGTCCAAGCGACCTGTTGCGCCGTCGGCGACTCCAGCTGGCAGGCCACATCATCCGCGCCGAGTTGTACTGCACAGAGCCGATGCAGCAGGTGCTGCTGCTGACGCTGCAGGCACCGTTGCAGGCACCGTCTGCCTGCTGGCTGACGCCGGCGCACCGGATTCGGCTGGCGACTTGGCCTTGAGGCGCGCCCTGTGACGCTGAACGCGTATTTTGTTGTTGTTGTTGTTGTTGTTGTTGTTGTTGTTATTATTATTATTGTTGTTGTTGTTGTTGTTGTTGTTGTTGTTGTTGTTGTTGTTGTTATTGTTGTTGTTGTTGTTGTTGTTGTTGTTGTTACTGTTGTTGTTGTTATTGTTGTTGATGTTATTGTTGTTATTGTTATTGTTGTTGTTGTTGTTGTTGTTGTTGTTGTTGTTGTTGTTATTGTTGTTGAGATTGCGGCATTATGGCTTATATAAGTTACATTGGGGGCCGCACCCTAGTGGTCGAGCGCGGAGTGCCAATGTGCCAGCGGCCCAGGGTCGATTCAAAGTCGCATTAAATTTGGGGTTAAATTGGAATCTCGGCTTGGCTCTGCTCGTGCAATGAAGTGTACATGCCTAACGGTAAATAAAGTTAGGGCCGCTGTACACTCCTGTGTGAGTGTGTGCCTGTGCGTATGACTGCGTGTTTGTGCATTAGGCATTTCTTCGGACAAGCGTGTATAAACTGACCCGTGCTATTAGGACCAAAAATGTGTTGGGCCAGGCCCAATAAGTGCGTCCCGACACTTCCAAAAATGAATTCTATTGAAATGAAAAAATATTCATTGGAACCGTCTTTCGATTCTCCTTTCAAAAATCAATGTCATTTTTTCATATTTTTAATCAAACACGGGGAATCTAATGATTTGCAGTGTCCTAAGAAGTTTAAAAAATTATGCGAACTGATGGTCTGATCCAACAGAACAATTGGGTCTCAAATCGGAATTCTCGTTTTATTACAATATTTCTTACAATATCAAGAAAGTCTACTACAAGTAACAGATAAAGGTTCCCTACAGGGCTGCCAATCAACACTTGAAAGGATCCACTGACATTTGGCATCGTGTTTACTAAATATGAAATAATTTAATACAGATTTAGAATATTACAATCAAGCATACAAACCTTATAGATTTAGTATATTTAGATTTTTGCATAGAAACAGCTAGCATCTAAATTCATTAGCTTCCAATTTCACTTATACACGAAACATGGCAAATTAAGGTTACATCCGCCTGTGCCCTCGGCCATTTTAACTGAAATTCTCGTTTTCAGTCAGCTGCATTAATCTATTTGTCATATGTGAATGGGTATTAACTGACTCAAGTTAGTGACTGGAGGCCATTAACGTAAAGTGACACTTTGAGTGAGGTAGTTTTCCGGTGGAAATTCTCACAGTCTTATGAAGCGCTTTTAGAGCAAAGAAATAAAGGGCAAAGAAAAACTTTGCATTTCCCGAGAAAACCGAGGACGAGTATTAGAGGGAAACGTTTAATCTCTAAGGCTTTAAATGACTTCCTTATTGGCCTGGGTTTGGGCAGCTATACTATGTAGAAAAATTTTTCCTAGAATTATGATAATTATCGTCTGGTATACTGAAATGTACTGAGATACCAAGAAACTTAAGATGACTGCATGGACTGCTAGCACATGTTTGCGTGTCACTGTCACTGTAAAGTCGAAATCGATGACTAGTTTGGCCCAAAACTAACTACTAGGCCTTCCTGGAAAACAATTCTGCTTATCTTGGATCGTAAAGATAAACCCACGTACAGTGCAGAAGTGTTAGGACAAGCGTGTACAAGACCCAGGCAATCCCTTACCCAGGCCACGCGTACATTCCTATCGCGGCGGGGGGAAGCGGGGAGGAGAGGCGGGCGCAAGGGAGTCGGGATAAAGTTTACACTGAAGTTGAGGCCTACAAGAGGAAGAGCCAATTCTAACGGAAAGGTACATGTAGAAGTTCCCTTTGACAAACGGCGTACTGGCGGTACTGCATATGTTCAAGCGAATATAATTCATTTACGAGACCTGCACTACACAGACAAAATGTGCCACGTCACAAGAGTTTCCATGCATGACCTGGCATGAAAAGACTTGGCTAGGAACCATTACACATATGTAAGTAGAATTTAAAATTCTTTTTAAAATTTTATGATTAAATAAAAACTTAACTGGAATTTACATATGTACTTTTCTAAAATTCCAGATACGTTGATATCGATAAGCTACCGTTTTCTTCTATAACAAACAGATTTGCCTTCATTGTCCAGTAAGTATTGTCTCGTACTCGTATATGTCGTATTTTTTGTACGTTGAAAAAAATAATAAGCAGCCTAGTAATACTCTGAGCTCAGTGAAATATAAGAGAGGCGGCACGATCACCTTATTTATCAATTAATTTACAACAGCCAATCATCCTGCATCCTGCATTTACAACGCTGCATCCGTCATTTGGTTCACTTGCTGCTCACAAGCCGCAGCAGCAGCAGCCGCTATCCGTGCAGGCAGTCAGTCTATTTGTGAATTTTCTGGTGGATCTGAAGAAAACCCGTCCGGCACAGGATTAAAGAGAAAGAGACGATCTGTTTTGGGTGAGTATTATCTGCTGTAGAAGTATTGTACACCAGAGTACTTGTGTTACTTGGTAGAGCACAATTGAAAAGCAATGCAACAATCTCAGTGGCATTGTTGGGACACAAGCTACAAACGCATTGAATAGTAAACACAGCCCAGCCTAGCTCAAGGCTAGTAATTTGTTGGGCATTTATTGGGACATTGCAGCCAGGCCTATTTTTTGAACAGCATTTGTTGGGTCGCACTTATTGGGACAATACTGATTCTAATCGCGACTACTTCTGAGTTCTGACTTTTCAAAACAGACCCAGCATTAGTTGAACACGTTCTATTAAAGGGTTCCTTTATAGCCTATTAATGATTACTAAAGGCAAGCCTATCTTAATTGATTTCTTTTCCTCGCAGATTCTGAAGTCAGCCACGCCAGCGACATGCCTAAGAGACAAGAATGCGCTTTAACGATCAGCAGCGAGCATTCTGATCTCGCCGCTGCATCCGTCATTTGGTTCACTTGCTGCTCACAAGCCGCAGCAGCAGCAGCCGCTATCCGTGCAGGCAGTCAGTCTCTTTGTGAATTTTCTGGTGGATCTGAAGAAAACCCGTCCGGCACAGGATTAAAGAGAAAGAGACGATCTGTTTTGGGTGAGTATTATCTGCTGTAGAAGTATTGTACACCAGAGTACTTGTGTTACTTGGTAGAGCACAATTGAAAAGCAATGCAACAATCTCAGTGGCATTGTTGGGACACAAGCTACAAACGCATTGAATAGTAAACACAGCCCAGCCTAGCTCAAGGCTAGTAATTTGTTGGGCATTTATTGGGACATTGCAGCCAGGCCTATTTTTTGAACAGCATTTGTTGGGTCGCACTTATTGGGACAATACTGATTCTAATCGCGACTACTTCTGAGTTCTGACTTTTCAAAACAGACCCAGCATTAGTTGAACACGTTCTATTAAAGGGTTCCTTTATAGCCTATTAATGATTACTAAAGGCAAGCCTATCTTAATTGATTTCTTTTCCTCGCAGATTCTGAAGTCAGCCACGCCAGCGACATGCCTAAGAGACAAGAATGCGCTTTAACGATCAGCAGCGAGCATTCTGATCTCGCCGCTGCATCCGTCATTTGGTTCACTTGCTGCTCACAAGCCGCAGCAGCAGCAGCCGCTATCCGTGCAGGCAGTCAGTCTCTTTGTGAATTTTCTGGTGGATCTGAAGAAAACCCGTCCGGCACAGGATTAAAGAGAAAGAGACGATCTGTTTTGGGTGAGTATTATCTGCTGTAGAAGTATTGTACACCAGAGTACTTGTGTTACTTGGTAGAGCACAATTGAAAAGCAATGCAACAATCTCAGTGGCATTGTTGGGACACAAGCTACAAACGCATTGAATAGTAAACACAGCCCAGCCTAGCTCAAGGCTAGTAATTTGTTGGGCATTTATTGGGACATTGCAGCCAGGCCTATTTTTTGAACAGCATTTGTTGGGTCGCACTTATTGGGACAATACTGATTCTAATCGCGACTACTTCTGAGTTCTGACTTTTCAAAACAGACCCAGCATTAGTTGAACACGTTCTATTAAAGGGTTCCTTTATAGCCTATTAATGATTACTAAAGCAAGCCTATCTTAATTGATTTCTTTTCCTCGCAGATTCTGAAGTCAGCCACGCCAGCGACATGCCTAAGAGACAAGAATGCGCTTTAACGATCAGCAGCGAGCATTCTGATCTCGCCGCTGCATCCGTCATTTGGTTCACTTGCTGCTCACAAGCCGCAGCAGCAGCAGCCGCTATCCGTGCAGGCAGTCAGTCTCTTTGTGAATTTTCTGGTGGATCTGAAGAAAACCCGTCCGGCACAGGATTAAAGAGAAAGAGACGATCTGTTTTGGGTGAGTATTATCTGCTGTAGAAGTATTGTACACCAGAGTACTTGTGTTACTTGGTAGAGCACAATTCAAAAGCAATGCAACAATCTCAGTGGCATTGTTGGGACACAAGCTACAAACGCATTGAATAGTAAACACAGCCCAGCCTAGCTCAAGGCTAGTAATTTGTTGGGCATTTATTGGGACATTGCAGCCAGGCCTATTTTTTGAACAGCATTTGTTGGGTCGCACTTATTGGGACAATACTGATTCTAATCGCGACTACTTCTGAGTTCTGACTTTTCAAAACAGACCCAGCATTAGTTGAACACGTTCTATTAAAGGGTTCCTTTATAGCCTATTAATGATTACTAAAGGCAAGCCTATCTTAATTGATTTCTTTTCCTCGCAGATTCTGAAGTCAGCCACGCCAGCGACATGCCTAAGAGACAAGAATGCGCTTTAACGATCAGCAGCGAGCATTCTGATCTCGCCGCTGCATCCGTCATTTGGTTCACTTGCTGCTCACAAGCCGCAGCAGCAGCAGCAGCAGCAGCAGCAGCAGCCGCTATCCGTGCAGGCAGTCAGTCTATTTGTGAATTTTCTGGTGGATCTGAAGAAAACCCGTCCGGCACAGGATTAAAGAGAAAGAGACGATCTGTTTTGGGTGAGTATTATCTGCTGTAGAAGTATTGTACACCAGAGTACTTGTGTTACTTGGTAGAGCACAATTCAAAAGCAATGCAACAATCTCAGTGGCATTGTTGGGACACAAGCTACAAACGCATTGAATAGTAAACACAGCCCAGCCTAGCTCAAGGCTAGTAATTTGTTGGGCATTTATTGGGACATTGCAGCCAGGCCTATTTTTTGAACAGCATTTGTTGGGTCGCACTTATTGGGACAATACTGATTCTAATCGCGACTACTTCTGAGTTCTGACTTTTCAAAACAGACCCAGCATTAGTTGAACACGTTCTATTAAAGGGTTCCTTTATAGCCTATTAATGATTACTAAAGGCAAGCCTATCTTAATTGATTTCTTTTCCTCGCAGATTCTGAAGTCAGCCACGCCAGCGACATGCCTAAGAGACAAGAATGCGCTTTAACGATCAGCAGCGAGCATTCTGATCTCGCCGCTGCATCCGTCATTTGGTTCACTTGCTGCTCACAAGCCGCAGCAGCAGCAGCCGCTATCCGTGCAGGCAGTCAGTCTCTTTGTGAATTTTCTGGTGGATCTGAAGAAAACCCGTCCGGCACAGGATTAAAGAGAAAGAGACGATCTGTTTTGGGTGAGTATTATCTGCTGTAGAAGTATTGTACACCAGAGTACTTGTGTTACTTGGTAGAGCACAATTCAAAAGCAATGCAACAATCTCAGTGGCATTGTTGGGACACAAGCTACAAACGCATTGAATAGTAAACACAGCCCAGCCTAGCTCAAGGCTAGTAATTTGTTGGGCATTTATTGGGACATTGCAGCCAGGCCTATTTTTTGAACAGCATTTGTTGGGTCGCACTTATTGGGACAATACTGATTCTAATCGCGACTACTTCTGAGTTCTGACTTTTCAAAACAGACCCAGCATTAGTTGAACACGTTCTATTAAAGGGTTCCTTTATAGCCTATTAATGATTACTAAAGGCAAGCCTATCTTAATTGATTTCTTTTCCTCGCAGATTCTGAAGTCAGCCACGCCAGCGACATGCCTAAGAGACAAGAATGCGCTTTAACGATCAGCAGCGAGCATTCTGATCTCGCCGCTGCATCCGTCATTTGGTTCACTTGCTGCTCACAAGCCGCAGCAGCAGCAGCAGCAGCAGCAGCAGCCGCTATCCGTGCAGGCAGTCAGTCTATTTGTGAATTTTCTGGTGGATCTGAAGAAAACCCGTCCGGCACAGGATTAAAGAGAAAGAGACGATCTGTTTTGGGTGAGTATTATCTGCTGTAGAAGTATTGTACACCAGAGTACTTGTGTTACTTGGTAGAGCACAATTCAAAAGCAATGCAACAATCTCAGTGGCATTGTTGGGACACAAGCTACAAACGCATTGAATAGTAAACACAGCCCAGCCTAGCTCAAGGCTAGTAATTTGTTGGGCATTTATTGGGACATTGCAGCCAGGCCTATTTTTTGAACAGCATTTGTTGGGTCGCACTTATTGGGACAATACTGATTCTAATCGCGACTACTTCTGAGTTCTGACTTTTCAAAACAGACCCAGCATTAGTTGAACACGTTCTATTAAAGGGTTCCTTTATAGCCTATTAATGATTACTAAAGCAAGCCTATCTTAATTGATTTCTTTTCCTCGCAGATTCTGAAGTCAGCCACGCCAGCGACATGCCTAAGAGACAAGAATGCGCTTTAACGATCAGCAGCGAGCATTCTGATCTCGCCGCTGCATCCGTCATTTGGTTCACTTGCTGCTCACAAGCCGCAGCAGCAGCAGCCGCTATCCGTGCAGGCAGTCAGTCTATTTGTGAATTTTCTGGTGGATCTGAAGAAAACCCGTCCGGCACAGGATTAAAGAGAAAGAGACGATCTGTTTTGGGTGAGTATTATCTGCTGTAGAAGTATTGTACACCAGAGTACTTGTGTTACTTGGTAGAGCACAATTCAAAAGCAATGCAACAATCTCAGTGGCATTGTTGGGACACAAGCTACAAACGCATTGAATAGTAAACACAGCCCAGCCTAGCTCAAGGCTAGTAATTTGTTGGGCATTTATTGGGACATTGCAGCCAGGCCTATTTTTTGAACAGCATTTGTTGGGTCGCACTTATTGGGACAATACTGATTCTAATCGCGACTACTTCTGAGTTCTGACTTTTCAAAACAGACCCAGCATTAGTTGAACACGTTCTATTAAAGGGTTCCTTTATAGCCTATTAATGATTACTAAAGCAAGCCTATCTTAATTGATTTCTTTTCCTCGCAGATTCTGAAGTCAGCCACGCCAGCGACATGCCTAAGAGACAAGAATGCGCTTTAACGATCAGCAGCGAGCATTCTGATCTCGCCGCTGCATCCGTCATTTGGTTCACTTGCTGCTCACAAGCCGCAGCAGCAGCAGCCGCTATCCGTGCAGGCAGTCAGTCTATTTGTGAATTTTCTGGTGGATCTGAAGAAAACCCGTCCGGCACAGGATTAAAGAGAAAGAGACGATCTGTTTTGGGTGAGTATTATCTGCTGTAGAAGTATTGTACACCAGAGTACTTGTGTTACTTGGTAGAGCACAATTAAAAGCAATGCAACAATCTCAGTGGCATTGTTGGGACACAAGCTACAAACGCATTGAATAGTAAA
Organism: Macrostomum lignano; assembly: GCA_002269645.1. Taxonomy (NCBI): domain Eukaryota; kingdom Metazoa; phylum Platyhelminthes; family Macrostomidae; genus Macrostomum; species Macrostomum lignano. The sequence goes on along the minus strand of NIVC01004006.1, from coordinate 4,391 downwards.
CACAGCCCAGCCTAGCTCAAGGCTAGTAATTTGTTGGGCATTTATTGGGACATTGCAGCCAGGCCTATTTTTTGAACAGCATTTGTTGGGTCGCACTTATTGGGACAATACTGATTCTAATCGCGACTACTTCTGAGTTCTGACTTTTCAAAACAGACCCAGCATTAGTTGAACACGTTCTATTAAAGGGTTCCTTTATAGCCTATTAATGATTACTAAAGCAAGCCTATCTTAATTGATTTCTTTTCCTCGCAGATTCTGAAGTCAGCCACGCCAGCGACATGCCTAAGAGACAAGAATGCGCTTTAACGATCAGCAGCGAGCATTCTGATCTCGCCGCTGCATCCGTCATTTGGTTCACTTGCTGCTCACAAGCCGCAGCAGCAGCAGCCGCTATCCGTGCAGGCAGTCAGTCTATTTGTGAATTTTCTGGTGGATCTGAAGAAAACCCGTCCGGCACAGGATTAAAGAGAAAGAGACGATCTGTTTTGGGTGAGTATTATCTGCTGTAGAAGTATTGTACACCAGAGTACTTGTGTTACTTGGTAGAGCACAATTCAAAAGCAATGCAACAATCTCAGTGGCATTGTTGGGACACAAGCTACAAACGCATTGAATAGTAAACACAGCCCAGCCTAGCTCAAGGCTAGTAATTTGTTGGGCATTTATTGGGACATTGCAGCCAGGCCTATTTTTTGAACAGCATTTGTTGGGTCGCACTTATTGGGACAATACTGATTCTAATCGCGACTACTTCTGAGTTCTGACTTTTCAAAACAGACCCAGCATTAGTTGAACACGTTCTATTAAAGGGTTCCTTTATAGCCTATTAATGATTACTAAAGCAAGCCTATCTTAATTGATTTCTTTTCCTCGCAGATTCTGAAGTCAGCCACGCCAGCGACATGCCTAAGAGACAAGAATGCGCTTTAACGATCAGCAGCGAGCATTCTGATCTCGCCGCTGCATCCGTCATTTGGTTCACTTGCTGCTCACAAGCCGCAGCAGCAGCAGCCGCTATCCGTGCAGGCAGTCAGTCTATTGTGAATTTTCTGGTGGATCTGAAGAAAACCCGTCCGGCACAGGATTAAAGAGAAAGAGACGATCTGTTTTGGGTGAGTATTATCTGCTGTAGAAGTATTGTACACCAGAGTACTTGTGTTACTTGGTAGAGCACAATTCAAAAGCAATGCAACAATCTCAGTGGCATTGTTGGGACACAAGCTACAAACGCATTGAATAGTAAACACAGCCCAGCCTAGCTCAAGGCTAGTAATTTGTTGGGCATTTATTGGGACATTGCAGCCAGGCCTATTTTTTGAACAGCATTTGTTGGGTCGCACTTATTGGGACAATACTGATTCTAATCGCGACTACTTCTGAGTTCTGACTTTTCAAAACAGACCCAGCATTAGTTGAACACGTTCTATTAAAGGGTTCCTTTATAGCCTATTAATGATTACTAAAGCAAGCCTATCTTAATTGATTTCTTTTCCTCGCAGATTCTGAAGTCAGCCACGCCAGCGACATGCCTAAGAGACAAGAATGCGCTTTAACGATCAGCAGCGAGCATTCTGATCTCGCCGCTGCATCCGTCATTTGGTTCACTTGCTGCTCACAAGCCGCAGCAGCAGCAGCCGCTATCCGTGCAGGCAGTCAGTCTATTTGTGAATTTTCTGGTGGATCTGAAGAAAACCCGTCCGGCACAGGATTAAAGAGAAAGAGACGATCTGTTTTGGGTGAGTATTATCTGCTGTAGAAGTATTGTACACCAGAGTACTTGTGTGTACTTGGTAGAGCTCTGAGCAGCCTAGCTCAAGGCTAGTAATTTGTTGGGCATTTATTGGGACATTGCAGCCAGGCCTATTTTTTGAACAGCATTTGTTGGGTCGCACTTATTGGGACAATACTGATTCTAATCGCGACTACTTCTGAGTTCTGACTTTTCAAAACAGACCCAGCATTAGTTGAACACGTTCTATTAAAGGGTTCCTTTATAGCCTATTAATGATTACTAAAGCAAGCCTATCTTAATTGATTTCTTTTCCTCGCAGATTCTGAAGTCAGCCACGCCAGCGACATGCCTAAGAGACAAGAATGCGCTTTAACGATCAGCAGCGAGCATTCTGATCTCGCCGCTGCATCCGTCATTTGGTTCACTTGCTGCTCACAAGCCGCAGCAGCAGCAGCCGCTATCCGTGCAGGCAGTCAGTCTATTTGTGAATTTTCTGGTGGATCTGAAGAAAACCCGTCCGGCACAGGATTAAAGAGAAAGAGACGATCTGTTTTGGGTGAGTATTATCTGCTGTAGAAGTATTGTACACCAGAGTACTTGTGTTACTTGGTAGAGCACAATTCAAAAGCAATGCAACAATCTCAGTGATATGTTGGGACACAAGCTACAAACGCATTGAATAGTAAACACAGCCCAGCCTAGCTCAAGGCTAGTAATTTGTTGGCATTTATTGGACATTGCAGCCAGGCCTATTTTTTGAACAGCATTTGTTGGGTCGCACTTATTGGGACAATACTGATTCTAATCGCGACTACTTCTGAGTTCTGACTTTTCAAAACAGACCCAGCATTAGTTGAACACGTTCTATTAAAGGGTTCCTTTATAGCCTATTAATGATTACTAAAGCAAGCCTATCTTAATTGATTTCTTTTCCTCGCAGATTCTGAAGTCAGCCACGCCAGCGACATGCCTAAGAGACAAGAATGCGCTTTAACGATCAGCAGCGAGCATTCTGATCTCGCCGCTGCATCCGTCATTTGGTTCACTTGCTGCTCACAAGCCGCAGCAGCAGCAGCCGCTATCCGTGCAGGCAGTCAGTCTCTTTGTGAATTTTCTGGTGGATCTGAAGAAAACCCGTCCGGCACAGGATTAAAGAGAAAGAGACGATCTGTTTTGGGTGAGTATTATCTGCTGTAGAAGTATTGTACACCAGAGTACTTGTGTTACTTGGTAGAGCACAATTCAAAAGCAATGCAACAATCTCAGTGGCATTGTTGGGACACAAGCTACAAACGCATTGAATAGTAAACACAGCCCAGCCTAGCTCAAGGCTAGTAATTTGTTGGGCATTTATTGGGACATTGCAGCCAGGCCTATTTTTTGAACAGCATTTGTTGGTCGCACTTATTGGGACAATACTGATTCTAATCGCGACTACTTCTGAGTTCTGACTTTTCAAAACAGACCCAGCATTAGTTGAACACGTTCTATTAAAGGGTTCCTTTATAGCCTATTAATGATTACTAAAGCAAGCCTATCTTAATTGATTTCTTTTCCTCGCAGATTCTGAAGTCAGCCACGCCAGCGACATGCCTAAGAGACAAGAATGCGCTTTAACGATCAGCAGCGAGCATTCTGATCTCGCCGCTGCATCCGTCATTTGGTTCACTTGCTGCTCACAAGCCGCAGCAGCAGCAGCCGCTATCCGTGCAGGCAGTCAGTCTCTTTGTGAATTTTCTGGTGGATCTGAAGAAAACCCGTCCGGCACAGGATTAAAGAGAAAGAGACGATCTGTTTTGGGTGAGTATTATCTGCTGTAGAAGTATTGTACACCAGAGTACTTGTGTTACTTGGTAGAGCACAATTGAAAAGCAATGCAACAATCTCAGTGGCATTGTTGGGACACAAGCTACAAACGCATTGAATAGTAAACACAGCCCAGCCTAGCTCAAGGCTAGTAATTTGTTGGGCATTTATTGGGACATTGCAGCCAGGCCTATTTTTTGAACAGCATTTGTTGGGTCGCACTTATTGGGACAATACTGATTCTAATCGCGACTACTTCTGAGTTCTGACTTTTCAAAACAGACCCAGCATTAGTTGAACACGTTCTATTAAAGGGTTCCTTTATAGCCTATTAATGATTACTAAAGCAAGCCTATCTTAATTGATTTCTTTTCCTCGCAGATTCTGAAGTCAGCCACGCCAGCGACATGCCTAAGAGACAAGAATGCGCTTTAACGATCAGCAGCGAGCATTCTGATCTCGCCGCTGCATCCGTCATTTGGTTCACTTGCTGCTCACAAGCCGCAGCAGCAGCAGCCGCTATCCGTGCAGGCAGTCAGTCTATTTGTGAATTTTCTGGTGGATCTGAAGAAAACCCGTCCGGCACAGGATTAAGAGAAAGAGACGATCTGTTTTGGGTGAGTATTATCTGCTGTAGAAGTATTGTACACCAGAGTACTTGTGTTACTTGTAGAGCACAATTCAAAAGCAATGCAACAATCTCAGTGCATTGTTGGACACAAGTACAAACGCATTGAATAGTAAACACAGCCCAGCCTAGCTCAAGGCTAGTAATTTGTTGGGCATTTATTGGGACATTGCAGCCAGGCCTATTTTTGAACAGCATTTGTTTGGGTCGCACTTATTGGGA
>NIVC01004005.1:0-60000 GCA_002269645.1 Macrostomum lignano | reverse complement strand
CCTAGTGTCTGTCTTAGTGTCTGTACTGGTGTCTGTCCTAGTGTCTGTCTCAGTGTCTGCCTCAGTGTCTGTCTCAGTATCTGCCTTAGTGTTTGTCCTAGTGTCTGTCCTAGTGTTTGTCCTAGTGTCTGTCCTAGTGTCTGTCCTAGTGTCTGTCCTCGTGTCTGTCCTAGTGTCTGTCCTAGTGTCTGTCCTAGTGTTTGTCCTAGTGTCTGTCCTAGTGTCTGTCCTAGTGTCTGTCCTAGTGTCTGTCCTAGTGTCTGTCCTAGTGTCTGTCCTAGTGTCTGTCCTAGTGTCTGTCCTCGTGTCTGTCCTAGTGTCTGTCCTAGTGTCTGTCCTCGTGTCTGTCCTAGTGTTTGTCCTAGTGTCTGTCCTCGTGTCTGTCCTAGTGTCTGTCTTAGTGTCTGTACTGGTGTCTGTCCTAGTGTCTGTCTCAGTGTCTGCCTCAGTGTCTGTCTCAGTATCTGCCTTAGTGTATGTCTTAGTGTCTATATTTATGTCCGCCTTGTAGTGTGCGTACGCACAGTATGGTACGCCCGGGCAGTCTGATTGGCTGCGGAGTGGGGTGGGTGCCGCCACCCCAATTCTAACTCCATAATATATAGACTCGTGCCCAGCGCGGCAAGATTTGTAAGAGTTTGGCTACACAGCAAACACGGCCTCTGACTAAGTTACTACAATGGCGTCGCAAGAACTGAACCTTTAAAAATCATGACTCAGCAAATTTCACTCGCGCCACCCGGGCCGTTTACAATCGATAGCGACTGCCACTCCACAGCACAGCGCTGGACTGCATGGACTCGTCGCTTCGCCACGTACATCAATGCAGCTGGAATCACCGACAAGACTCGAGGGCAGCAGCTGCTGCTGTACGCCGCAGGAGAGGAGCTGCAGGCTGTAGTCGAAGAGAACGAGATCGCCTCTGGAGAGGACTACAGCAGCCTCGCGAAAAACATCCAGACGTTCTGGGACGGGAAGAATAACATTGTGTTCCTGCGTTTCAAGTTTGAGACCTGCAGACAGCAGCCTGGCGAGCAGATCGACCAGTGGTATCAGCGTCTGCGCAAGGCGGCGGAGCCGTGTGAGTTCGGGACCCTCAGAGACTCGCTGATCCGTGACAAAATCGTCGCCTACTGCGAATCTGAGAGACTCAGGAGAGACTTCTTGCAGACCAACAATATCTCCCTGGCAGATGTGCTCAAAAAGGCGAGGGCGAAAGAAGCCGCGGAGCAGCAGGCCACCGTGATGGAGAGCGACAGACCAGGGGAACCGCAGCAGCTCGCAGCAGTCAGAAGAGACCAGAAGCCACAGATGCCGCAGACACCAACGCAGCACGTATCGTGCGATCGCTGCGGCAGGCCAGGGCACCCCACGTGCACCGCAGCGCAGGGCAAGAGCTGCAGAAAGTGCGGGAAGCCGGGCCACTTCGCGCGAGCCTGCAGGTCCAAGCAGGGCGCCCCGCAGAGCGGCGCCGACGCCGTCGCAACGCTGCAAGGCGAGACCAGCTACCAGAAGGTGGACCACCCGGACTCCGGCGTGTTCGAGGTCGATCAGGGTGAGCAGTCGGCCCACACAATAGCCGAGATCAACGGCTCCAGACTGTCGGTGTTGATTGACAGCGGTGCGGCTCGAAATGTGATCAACCGGGCCACGTTCGAGAGCCTGAGACAGCGGCCGCACCTGCAGACCACCTCGGACAGGCTGTTCGCGTACGGGTCGGACAGGCCGATGCAGCTGCTGGGCAAGGCGGCGATGGACGTCCGCATTTTCGGCCGGCAGGCAGTCGCCACGTTCCACGTCGTCGAAGGGAGAGGCATCACCATCATCGGCAGGCAGACGGCCACTCAGATGGACATCCTGCGGGTCGGGCCACCACCGACAGCCGGACAGCGGGTGCTGCAGGTCGCTGAAGCGGAGGCGGCGGTCGATGGCCTTCTCAGCGGCACGAGATCCAGCGGAGTGCCTCAAGGACACGTCGAGGACATCGGCAGGGTGCTGCGCAAGCACGCCAGCGTGTTCAGCGGAATCGGCTGCTTCACCGGGCCGCCTGCCGACATCCACCTCACCGACAGCGCCCGCCCGGTCTGCCATGCGCCTTCGAAGGTGCCGATCCACCTGGCAGACGCGGTGGACAAGGAACTGCAGTTGTTAGAGCAGCTCGGGATCATTGAGCCCGTCGACGGCCCGGCGCCGTGGGTCGCGCGGATGGTCGTCGTGCCCAAGAAGGAGCCGGGCGAGGTGCGCATCACGCAGGACCTCCGCGATGTCAACCGCTTTGTCATCCGCGAGCGACACCAGATTCCGACTTTCGAGGAGGTGACCGGGGACATGGCCGGCAGCACAGTGTTCTCAGAGCTGGACATCGCGAAGGCGTTCTACCAGGTGCCTGTCGCCGAGAAATGCCGCAACCTGCTAACATTCTCGACGCCTCGCGGGCTTCGCCGTCTCACCCGGCTGTGCATGGGCCTGTCCACCTCCCAGGAGATCCTGCAGAATGTGATGAGTCGAGTGCTGGCAGGCCTGCCCAACGTCAAATGGATCCACGACGACGTGGTCGTGTTCGGCCGCACGATGGCGGAGCACAACAGCAGCCTCGAGGCATGTCTGGCCCGCCTGGCGCAGCATGGCATCACGCTGAACGCTCGGAAATGCCGACTGGCGCGCAGCAGCATCGAGTTCATGGAATGCGGCTCACGGCGGAAGGGGTCCAGGCCACGGAGAGCAAGGTCGCCGCCGTTCAAGACTTCAAGGAGCCCGAGTCGATTGGGCAGCTTCGCTCATTCCTGGGCCTCGTGAACTACCTCGCCGTGTTCACGCCACAGCTGGCCAAGGTGGCGGAGCCGCTGCGGCGCCTGACCAGGAAGACCGTCGACTGGCAATGGGGCGCCGACCAGGCCAGCGCCTTTGAGCAGCTGAAGCGCAGCATCGCGGAGCCGACAACGCTGGCTTTTTACGACAAGCGGCTACACACGCAGCTGATTGTGGACGCGGGGCCGACCGGACTGGGCGCCATCCTGGCGCAGGTGCAGCGCGACGGCAGCTCGAGGCCGGTCGCATACGCCAGCCGGACCCTCTCCGATGTCGAGCGGCGATATTCGCAGACCGAGAAAGAGGCACTCGCCGTGAAGTTCGGCTGCCTGAAGTTTGAGTACTACCTGCATGGATCGCCCCAGTTCACAGTGGTCTCTGATCACAAGCCGCTGACGGCCATGTTCGCGCCTGGGTCGCGGCCGCCTCCACGAGTCGAGCGAATGGCGCTCAGGATCCAGCACCTAGTGTTCAAGGTCGAGTACCAGCCGGGAGCCTCCAATGCTGCAGATGTACTCAGCAGGCAGCCCCTAAGCGAGCACGACGGAAGTTTTGGCGAGCAGCGGAGGGAGGCCTACATCAACGAGGTGGCGCAGGCGGCTGTGCCGATGGCGCTGACACTCCAAGACATACGCAAGAGCTCTGCCAGCGACCCAGTCATCCGGGCGGCGATAGCGGCGACGCAAGGCGGTCGGTGGGATCGCTCCAACCCCGAGATGCGCTCGCTCCACGCGCTGCGAGAGGAGCTGTCTGCGGTTGACGGGGTCCTCCTTCGACACCACCGAATCGTCGTGCCAGCTGATCTGCGGCAGCAGATGCTCGAATTAGCGCATCAAGGACACCAGTGCTCGCAGAAGACGATCGCCAGACTCTGCACGAAGGTCTGGTGGCCGAGGATGGCAACTCAAGCGGAGGAATTCGTCAGTCGATGCCGCAGCTGCGCCGTCACGTCGCACACGCCAGCCGTCCGGGCCACGCCTCTGCAGCCGACGCCGATCCCGCGGGCGCCTGGCTGTCGATCGGCGCCGATTTCGTGGGACCCATCAACAACAACATGCTGCTGGTGTGCGTGGACCGCTACTCAAGGTTTCCGGAGGTGCAGCTCATGCAGACGACGACGGCCGAGGCACTGATTCCCCGCCTGCGAGAGATGTTCGCCCGCTTCGGGATCCCACAGGAGCTCGTGACAGATAATGGACCACCTTTCTCGTCCAAGGAGTTCGGCCGGTTCCTGGCGAGCTACGGGATCAAGCACCGCCTCATCACGCCCTACTACCCAGCGGCCAACGGCATGACAGAGCGACTGAACCGCTCCATCAACAAAGTCGTGCGAGCAGCCATCGAGGAGCGGCGGGACTGGAGGGCCGCTCTGGACGAGTGGCTGCTGGCCTACAGGAACACGCCGCATACGGCCACCGGGCGCGCACCAGCCGAACTGCTGATGGGCCGGCGGCCAAACGACATCATCCCCGCCGCCCGGCCGTCCCAGCGAGTCCGCATCAACGAGCAGCGGCTGAGAGAAGCCGACGCTGGCGCCAAGGCGGCGATGAAGCAGCACGCGGACGCAAAAAGGCGACCACGGAGGCACGACGTCCAGGTCGGCGACTCGGTGCTACGACGGCGGGTCGGTGCCAGCAAGACGCAGACGCCATTCGAGAGCGGTGCCTGGACAGTCCAGCGGGTGGCCGGCAACTCGCTGCTGCTACGCCGGGACGGCACGACCTGCTGGCGGCACTGCACGGCGGTCAAAGTCGTCAGCCCCGACTTGGCCGACGCCGGCGCCCAGACGCAGACCGCTGCACCGAGAGCTTCGGGCGAGGCGGCCCGAGATCCACCCGCCTCCCCCGTGGCGCTGCGCCCGCACCCCCGCGCTGCTCGGGCGGGCGTGAAAATCTACAAGGACTGAATTTGAAATCCTGCGATGACTGAAATTAACTGACTTTCTTTTCCGTAATATGCGGACTGAAGTTTTTTTACGTTTTTGCTGCATTCAATTCAAATATTTTATTTCCTTAATATTTTAATCTCCATTTTCAATGCGCATCATCGGTGAATCTTTCGAACTTTGTATTTTCGAGTTACGTTTAAATCGATTTTCTTCTCTCTCAGTCTCTATTCGAAAGGGGAGAGATGTAGTGTGCGTACGCACAGTATGGTACGCCCGGGCAGTCTGATTGGCTGCGGAGTGGGGTGGGTGCCGCCACCCCAATTCTAACTCCATAATATATAGACTCGTGCCCAGCGCGGCAAGATTTGTAAGAGTTTGGCTACACAGCAAACACGGCCTCTGACTCAGTTACTACACGCCTTAGTGTCTGTCTCTATTAGTTCTTAGTGTCTGTCTCTATTAGTTCTTAGTGTCTGTCTCTATTAGTTCTTAGTGTCTGTCTCTATTAGTTCTTAGTGTCTGTCTCTATTAGTTCTTAGTGTCTGTCTCTATTAGTTCTTAGTTTCTGTCTCTATTAGTTCTTAGTTTCTGTCTCTATTAGTTCTTAGTTTCTGTCTCTATTAGTTCTTAGTGTCTGTCTCTATTAGTTCTTAGTGTCTGTCTCAGTGTCTCTATTAGTATCTGTGTCTGTCTTAGTGTCTGTCATAGTGTCTGTCTCAGTGTCTGCCTTAGTGTCTGTCCTCGTGTCTGTCTCAGTGTCTGTCTTAGTATCTATCTTAGTGTCTGACTTAGTGTCTGCTTTAGCGGTATTAGTGTCTGTCCTACAAGCAATTAGTGTCTGTCCTACAAGCAATTAGTGTCTGTCCTACAAGCAATTAGTGTCTGTCCTTCAAGCAATTAGTGTCTGTCCTACAAGCAATTAGTGTCTGTCCTACAAGCAATTAGTGTCTGTCCTTCAAGCAATTAGTGTCTGTCCTACAAGCAATTAGTGTCTGTCCTACAAGCAATTAGTGTCTGTCCTACAAGCAATTAGTGTCATACTTTTACCGCAGACAAACTAGGCCAAGGAAATTCAGTACAGAAGCACAAAAACAGAGTCAGGAGCAGCGGTAGCAGTTGAAAAACTTTTGGTTGAAAAACTTCCTATAACCAACCCTCGAACAAAACGCACGATTTCACTTCATTCGCTATTTGGGAGTCCAGAAGAAGGCGAGGTTGTCAATATAGTGCTAAAAGACTGAAAATCTCCTATATCGCCAATGCAGTTTGCAACGTAAGCCCGCGTCCCTCTGTCTCGTTTAGGAAAAAGGTCTCTCCGAAATCTCCCAAGCTGCACTTTTTGGATCTGTGGAATTCCGCGATGGGCAACAGACACCACGGGAGGCCAGCTTTCCGAATGAATGAAAGCAGCAGACAGCGGGGACAGCAGCAGCGTCCTGCATCTGTTGCGGCTAACCAAACTGCGCAGACTCTTAGAAGAGGGGGGGGGAGTTATCAATAGCTTATCCAGGTTCCCTTGTTTCTTTTCTTTCTCTTTTTGCCTCGCATTACCCCCTCCCCCCTCCCCAATTTTCCAAGCAGCTGGTGCAGCAGACGCTCTGGAGGATGCACGGAGCGCGTCAGTTAAGGCGAACGCGTACTTGAGCTTGGGGGGGAGGGGGAGGCGGCGATGGACAGACAGGAAACCAGGCCAGGCTGGCACAGTACGGCGCACTGAAGTGTCAAGATAGGGAAAATGAAGCTAGCTATGGGAGAGGCATTTTGTATTGAAGGGTGCGCAAGCATTGGGAAGAGGCGAACAGGCAGGACAGAGCCCTCTAATTGACCAGTCACTGTACACACATGGCAGGCTCGTGCTGGATTGGCCGTTAGCTGGAACAGGACAGTGTACTCTGGGGGAAGAGCAGCAGCAGCGACTCACACACACTCTCTCTCTCTCTCTCTTAGCCCCGCCGTTCCTCCTCTCTCCCAGGTCCTGCTCCGCTCTCTCCGCCCGTTTCTCCTATTTTTTGGTTCTCATTTCCCCAACAACAGCGCAATCGGGAGAGTTAGTCAAGCCAGTCTAGGCGATCGCGGACAGCAACAAATTAATAATCATTGCTTCTAAATAGGTGAGTAAAATCTACAGTACAGACGTGTTTACACTCTGTAATTGACTAATATGGCTGTGTCGCATTAGAATGCGCCGTTTCTCAAATAGGGGGGTACCGCAGCAGTTTCTCATCTGCACTGCACTTGCATCAGTTCTATCTCTCTAAGTCAGTCAAGTCTCAGCCTTAGTCTGTCCTTGTAGACCTCAGGAGAGCTCAGAAATTTCTTATGCTGGGCCAATGCACAGTTTGCACAGGGCGGTCGCGCGGGGACTCCCAAAGCGGCCGTTTGAGACTCGAAGCAAAAAAAGCAAAAAACCACCCCTTTAAAGGACCAGGCCAGTCCAAAAATGATATGCGTACAGCAGGTTTGACAGCGAGATAAATACAAACATAACATACTCTGTGCCTCACTGCGACAGAGTACTGTATATACATTTACACACGAAGCTACACCCCCGCGTGAGGAGAGCGTTAGAAAAAAGAGCAAGAACATATTTTAATGGCCAGTTGAGATTTACGAACAGAAACGCTTGACCTTGGTAGGCTTGCGGGCGCAGTGTAGACGAGTGAAGAAATATAGCAGTCTTTTATCACTATCTGCGGTAATTCATTCACTGAAATCAAACTTTTTATAGTGGCAACAACGGTTTGCCAATTGACATTAAACTCATTGAGAATCTCATCTGCCACCTGCCCCAGCCTGTGCGAGCCTGCGTCACCTGCCTCAGAGAAGGGCGGGAATAGTCATCAGCTGAAATGCGAAAGGAAATCATTCTGGATGTCATTGAGCCCGGCCTTGGCGAACTGGAAAGCATTTGGGACTATATTGGTGAGGAGGCATTGCGTGTTCAATAATCTCTTTCATATCTGGAGCTTTGCTGTACTAGAGTTGCATTGGTCTGTAGCTTTGCTGTACTAGAGTTGCATTGGTTTGTAGCTTTGCTGTACTAGAGTTGCATTGGTCTGTAGCTTTGCTGTACTAGAGTTGCATTGGTTTGTAGCTTTGCTGTACTAGAGTTGCATTGGTCTGTAGCTTTGCTGTACTAGAGTTGCATTGGTCTGTAGCTTTGCTGTACTAGAGTTGCATTGGTTTGTAGCTTTGCTGTACTAGAGTTGCATTGGTTTGTAGCTTTGCTGTACTAGAGTTGCATTGGTCTGTAGCTTTGCTGTACTAGAGTTGCATTGGTTTGTAGCTTTGCTGTACTAGAGTTGCATTGGTCTGTAGCTTTGCTGTACTAGAGTTGCATTGGTCTGTAGCTTTGCTGTACTAGAGTTGCATTGGTTTGTAGCTTTGCTGTACTAGAGTTGCATTGGTCTGTAGCTTTGCTGTACTAGAGTTGCATTGGTCTGGAGCTTTGCTGTACTCGTACTATAGACTATCCAGATCTATAAGATCATCGTGTACGGACGGCAGTGATCTTTTCGGCTTTGTACAAGAACAAAGGAATTGTACTAGCTTTATTTACTACAAGCTATAAATAACTTATGATTGAGTCACTTCTGTACTTATCCGATAGAAAATCCTCAGCGTCTCATTGCCATGGGAACCATCCGCCACCCAGGCTACCCAGACGAGCAGAGAACGGAGCGACTTCACACTCTCGCCGAACAGCTTCAGGCGCGCATGTTCGACTTCATCTCGGCTGAGAACCAGCGCCGTGTGCAGCTCGACACGGAAATTGAGGCCCGCAAGCGTCGGGCAGCTCAGATCTGCCAGACTCTGCGCCTACCGCCCTACTTTCCTCCCCGCGGCCTGCCATCTCTCAGCCTGCTCGAGCATTTAGACGCGCACATTGCTCAGTTTGAGGCCGATATTAAAGAAAGACAGGCCCGCCAGTCTGAGCTCACTGCTCAAGTGCGAAGCCTCTGCGAACGGCTCGGACTGCCGGACGAGACGGCGACGACGAAACCTGCGGAGGCGACGACGACGGATGGCGATGGCGTTGATTCGACGACTGATGCTGACGATGCTATCCCGAGCGAGCAGGTGAGAACCAAACACTCGCCCTGATGGGTGCTCAGGCCGCTAGGAAGAAATGTAATGCATTTACATGTTAGCTACAGTAGGCCAACCCTCAGAGCACACTATACTAGTATGTCAGGGCTGCGTACGTATCAGTGCTCGTGCTTAATTGCTCAGCGGAATGGACAAAACTGCGGGTCGCCTTGATTTGCTGCAATGTCAGTAGTTCCTCCATGGGAACTAGCTAAGTAACTAAGTAATGCATATAATCTTGTAACTTCACTCCCAGGGTACTGCATTGTAAATGACACCCTGAATGTTTCGAAACAGCTTTGGGTACAGGCACACAGATTGCTATGCAATTTAACACCCGTGCCTTGGAAATTGTACCTAAAGAGTGAAATAATGTTTCCAAGCCTTGGAATCGAACCCCGGAACTTTGGTGCGAGTTTTGAACGTATTATTGCTCTACCATTGCTGCCTCTTCAAGACAGTGAACGTATGAGGACAAATTAAGCGTTTAACTCTCCTATACAGTACTTACAGACCTACGTATTGCCTACCGTCCTACACACTTTTTATTTTTCATTCTCATTTCACTCCTACGTCCTACGCAGGACCTCGAGCGTCTGCAGTCTCGAGTAGCGGAACTCGAGCGACGTCGCGACGACATGCTGAAACGGCTGTCCGGCCTTGCGGAGGACGTCAGACGAATCGCCCTGGACATAGAGTTCGCCGGCAGCCCGGCAGGGTCTGGCGCGGACGATGCCGCGCAGGCTCTGGAGGACGCGGTGCTCGCCGGCGAGGAGACAACGCGGCTGCCGTTGAGCGACGCCACGCTGAGCCAGCTGGAGGCCCTGCGACTGCGACTGGTGAAGCACAAAGCGATGCTGGTTGGCACCTGCGACGAGTTGCGTCAGCACATCCGGGTGATGTGGACCAGGCTGGACATCCCACACGAGGAGCAGGAGGCGTTCTTGGCGCAGCACGCTGGCTACAGGCAGAGCACTCTGGATGCGCTGCAGGAGGAGTCGGACAAATGCCAGGAGCTCAAGTGGTCCCAGGCTACGGCCTATCTGGCTAATCTGAGGAGAGAGGCCAGGTTAGTGGATGGATATTGTGAAGGTACAATCTCTAGACTTGTCAGAGCCAGCCCCCAAGGCACAGAGAGTGTACATGCCTGGCGATGAGAAAGTCTGGGCCGCTGTACACCCTGTGTGAGCGTGTGCCTGCGTACAGTATCCATGTGCGTTGCTCAGGCGTCAGCGGAATGAGCATGACTGCCAGCCTCCTCGGTCGCCTGTTGTTCGCCTTGATTTGCAGCTCGATTGGCAGCGCCGAAAGCCCCACCTTGCGAATTATATCGCTGAATAGAACTTTTAATATCTCTCCACTGTCCCTCAGCGAGCTGCGCGCCACCTGCTTCCTCGACGACACTGGCGACGAAGCCGACGAGGATGCCACACTGATCGGCGGCGACCTGGACGACACGGAGGAGGGCGTCGCGGCTCTAGAGCGACGAATCGACGAGCTGCGCGAGTCGTATGAGAAGAATCGCGAACTGTACGCAGCGGTGGGACTGTATCAGGACACCTGGCGGGCCTACCTGGACGTTGAGCAGCGGATGAAGGATCCGGCAATTCTGAGCAACCGTGGCGGCGTGCTGTTGAAAACTGATAAGGAGCGGAAACAGCTGCAGAAGGAGCTGCCCAAGGTTGAGAAGAAGGTGAGCGATTTCATAAAGTTTGTACCGTGATTCGGAAGTTATACGGATTTTTAAACTAATGGTTTTCGATATTCATGAATTTAGCCTCTGGGGAAATCAGGATCCGATATCACCCGCTGGTCTCTTCTCAGGTGTCAGAGCTGCTCCAGAAGCTCCAAGGCGGCGACAATTTCCGCATCCGAGGCCGCACCTTTGAGCAGCACGTGCGCCACCTGTGGGACTCGCTGCGCAGCGAGCAGGAGGCCAGCAAGTTCAACCGCAAAGCTGGCGCCGTCGCAGGCGGCCGAACCGGATCAGCAACCAGCGGCGGCGGCGACGACCTGCGCTCGAGCCAGTCGCCGATGCGCGATTCCTCTCTGGGAGCCGCCGGGTCGCCAAGAAAGTCGCTTTCAGCTACCGGCAAGCGATGAAGCCTTCATCTGTCTCATTCATTCCTCATTTCTCCCGGCTGTCATTCTCCCTGAGCTTCCAAATTTTTTACCTCTGTCTTCATAAAGAAGGCACGGACCTCTAGCTGGGATTACCTGGACTGGACGTCCATGGGACCTCTGGCTCTATTATCTAACCAAGAATCCCATAGACCTATTGAGAATTCGGACTAGAGTTCCGTGGACATCTGGATCTAACTGGACTGGATCTCCATGGACATCTGGATCTAATTGGCCGGGAATTTAGTGGGAATTCTGTTTTCAAACTTGTAAGCGCTTCACCCAGGGACTACTAAATACTAAGTACTAAGTATTAAGTATAATACTAAATATTTAGTAGTCCCTGGCTTCACCTCGATCATTCCCATCTAATCTTATGCGAGTCAGTGAATCAAGAAGAATCTCTAATACAGAACACTTTCAACAATCCAATGGCGTTATAGCGCCGGCAGGACCACACGGGCCACTGCAGTCTACTCGTAATTAAAGTTCTCCGCCAGCTTTTATTGAATTGTGCAGAACCCATTTTAATGTTTATTGCTAAATTGAGTTATGCATTACTATTGTCTGATAGCAAAAGCTTTATAACCCATTTGACACCTTGCCAACGATCGAAAAAATTTCAATGAAAAGACGTGCATGTTACTATTCATAATAGTACTATATTGCTCGCGAAATACTGTTGAGTCCATCTAGACAAAATTTGTAGACAAGAAGCAAAATTTGATATTGTCCTGGCTTTACTGCAGAGAAATCTGACTTCTCATCAAATGCAGTTTTTTTTCGTTGCCATCGAGCTGAAGCTTCACATCCGCTGATGCTCGTACTTCACCATCGCTGTTGTCTTCTGTAGCTGCTTCAACTGCTGCTCCAACTGCTTGTCCTTGCCCTGTTTCCCATTTTACTTACTTTTATGCCAGTACAAAGTATATTTATATCCCATATATTTGTAGCACTTTCAAGTCTGAACACAATCCTAATTGTTTGCGCAAGCATTTAGATAAAAAATGGACTCAAATGCTATTGTAGTTACATGCTTCGCACCAATAAATCACCTTGCCTAATGAAATTTATTCTGATCTGTGTGATAACAGTAGAAAGAGTAGCGCTTTTGCTAAAAATGTTCTGAAATTCGATTATGGATTTAGTCAATCAGAAATGCACATCGTAGCTTATACAGCTCGGTACATGATCGGGGCTCATTTCCATTGCACCGTGAATTACAGTGTGTATGCCATCGCTTTCTGAATGCTTCAATTTCATCGCTTAGTGAGCTTCTGAAAAAAAAGAAAAAAATTGTTTCAATGGGTAGCGTCTTTAACTTTTACAGCGGACTACTAACTGCCCGGTGGTCCGTGATATTCGCGTTTATTTACTCAGCTGAACTACACATGCAAATTACGAGCTAAAATAACCACTCTGCGTGCTCTGCGTGCTCTGCATGTATGTACATGTACAGCATTGTGCAAGTGTTGTAAAGTTTATTCTATATGTATATTTGAGTTCATGTCCGTGTATATACTAGTCGTGTATACAGATACTCATCGTGTACTGTTGTGATATTGAGTGATTTACATGCGATTCCTACATATGTAGCTGTCATGATGGGAACTGGTTTCTTCGGTGACAGTCAGTTCGGTGACAGCCGTTTCGGTGACAGGTTACTTCGGTGACAAACGTGTGTCGAGCCAATGCGAATGGTTCAATAGGACATTTTTGAAAAAAAACCTTTTGGTCAATAATTTAAAAAAGATTTTGAATTTAAGTTAAAATAGTTTTCTTAGAAATTACTGTATTTCAATGTCCTGCTAAGTGAATATACAAAATATATGTGAGGTACAATATAATTTTTTGTTTAAGCGAAGGGTTTCTAAGAAATAAACATGAAAAAATGCTCTAAGAAATAAATCTAAGCCTTAATTAATCTTATAATTTTACCTTTACATCAAATGCTTTGCCGATGTGCATGGTCACAGTATTTTATATATTTATTTTGTAAGCTTTTGACAAGTTACGTTTTCGACGAAATAGCATGTTTCTGAGAAGCTGCACTTTGCTTTGAAAAGAAATCTTAAAAATTAAGTTCTTTTTCTTAGAAACACCTCACTTTAAACAAGCAGTATACTTCCTTTTCAAAACTGACCTATTTAAGCAAGGCATTAAATTACGAGTGACTAATCTAGAGTATTTATTTCAGTTTAGATGTGAAATTATGCACACATTATTTTGTCACCGAAGTAACCTGTCACCGAAATGGATGTCACCGAAGTGACTGTCACCGAACTGACTGTCACCGAAGTAACCGTAATTCGTCATGATATGCAATATATTGATATGATATGAAATTTTCTGTACGAGTATTTGCGAGAATTGCGAAGGACGACTACTGAACTAAAGGACGGAAAACACTAAGTTTCTTAGAATATGTTTAGGAGGCTGGTTTTTGCCGAAAAATACACTACGGAGATAGGAACTTTTCATTTCTTTCAGCACAAAAGTCGTTATTGCTTTCGATAGGAGGCAAACACTGCAATGTTCAGCTTTTGATGTGTTGTGCCTTTTTTATGGCTCTTTTCGATATTCAAAAAGCTTTTCGTTCAGAAAATTAGAATGTTATGTATTTTTTTATTTTACGTACAATTGTACATCTCCTGTGCCTAAAAAAATTTAGAATAGCAGGGCTCGGCTCTTAGTATTTATTATTCTATTTTATCATTCTTAGCTGACTGTGTAATAATTAAACATATGTTACAGAGATGATAAAAATAGATTCATAAAACCAATGAGGAGCTGCATGCGCCATCCATTGTAAGTACAGGGAATGTACTTAGAAAAAAATAGCAGAATCCTAATATTCTGAACGAAAAGCTTTATGAATATCGAATAGAGCTATAAGAAAGGCACAAAAGCTGAACATTGGGTGCCTCTTATCGAAGCAATAACAATTTTTGTGCTGAAAGAAGTGAAAACTTCCTATCTCCGTAGTGTATTTTTCGGCGAAAACCTGCCTCCTAAACATTTTCTAAGAAACTTAGTTTTCCGTCCTTTTAGTTGAGCAGTCCTCGGATAATACATGTCAGATGTTTCGTGTCAGCAGCGTGACAAACCAAAACACATAAAAGTAAAAAAAGCATTACGGAAAAAAATATAAAAACCTAGAAAATTAATAAAAACAGGCATAAACCGCAAAACTTAAATTGAAAAAATACCTGACCGGTAACATTTTAATTTTGTTTTAAATAACCTCCTATGTAAACTAACTTCGTGTGTTACATTTGACACGCTCCCGTGGAATTATTTTCTAATTTTATACATAAAAATCAGCTTTCAACTTAACCGTACACTAAAATTATATTCGATCTGAAATAAAAAACACATGGTAGGTATCCTTAAATAGTTGGGGTTGGAAGAGAGCGTGGGTCGTAGTCTAGTATACAACCAATTATTTCTGAAATCATTTTTATTGACCGATACCATCTAACAAAATATAAGATTTTTAGGAAATGTGAACAACTAGGAATGGATATATTTTTTATATTTGTCTAGGGTTTGTCTATCCGTCTTTATAATATAAGTTATATTATTCTTTCCCATAATTAGTCCAAACTGTCTTAGCTTCAGAAATTAAGTTAAAAGAATATACTAGGCTGTTAGAAAACTTGAATAATTGCTTTGTATGCCCAACTAAAAATCCTTCTTTGCTATCACACGCATTAATTTATCCGTAATTTGTAAAAAAAGTAAAAAAATTCTATTGATTGTTAGAAAATGTTTTCGATATTATTATTTATGCATATGTGCTTTTGAAGCTGAAGACATTTACATTTTCATTCAAGTTCTAGAAAGTTATAAAAATCATTTCCAACTTGCAAATTTGCACCTTTTAATTTAAATTAGCTACTTTTAGTGTCTGATTGACCTCCAACTTCAACAATCGATGTTGAAAAGAATAAATACAGTAAAAAACAGTAAAACATTTATTACTGTTTAAGACTTGATTGTGCATTGTGCCTATTAGTTATTTAGAAAATAGTTAGAAAATAGCATACTAGTTATTTAGAAAAATGCTTTTAAAAGGTTACAAAATAAAATAAGTTTAAAAATAAGACTAAACGTGACAGTCTCTCTTAAACGAAAAAATCGATTTATTGTTTACTTGAGGTAAGGTAGCACGCTTTAGCAGGCAGAGAAATACAAAAGTTAAAATCAACATAGATTATAATAAATTCTTTCTTCCGACGCGTTTAAACTTGATTTTTTACTTTGTTTAGTTGTTTTGTACTAAATGTGAGGATGCATACGCTCAAATATTCCCTTACAGGAATTTAATTTACATTAATCATCGGCACCAAACATGACGCCAGCTGGTCTCTGCTGATCAGCGAGGAGGACTGGGTCCCGGTACGACCGCGACCAGGACGCCCAGACGAATGCTTTCTTTGGAGGGCGAACTGGCCGTGGCGGCCGGCGACAGCGGCCCGGGGCTGCCGCAGCAGCTGCTGTGGGAGCTGGCTTTCGAGCCGGAGTTGCGGCCGAAGGCTCTCGAGGCTCTGGCCGAGATTGTCCGCACCCGCAACGACGGCCTCAGCCATCGCGACCTCCGCCAGCTGTTCGAGTCGCTGGCCTGCGCGCTGCGCGACCCGGCCTGGCGGGTCCGCGGCCTCGCTGTATCCATAGCAACGAACACGCTCGACCAGAGCCGCCTGCTTGCTGTGGCTCACGCCGGGGTGCTGGCCCCGGCTCTCATTCGTTGCCTTGGCGACCGAGCGTCGGCAAATCGACGCGCAGCGGCTGGCTGTTTGCGCCGATTCCTGCAGGCCGCCGAAGATGTCGATGCTGGCTCGGCGCTGCTGGCCGCTCTGGCGCAGCACGGCGTTGATTCGCCCGATCCGGCCGTCCGCCGGGGCGCCTGCCTCGCCCTGGCGAACAGCGGCGGCGGTGGCGGCAGCGGTGGCGATGCCCACCGACTCCTGCCGCCGCCGGACCTGCTGCCCTCTGGACTCGACTTCAGCCCGCTGGTTGCCTCCCTCGTCCGCTGCCTGGCTACTGGCGACTGCGACGACGACGACGACAGTGTCAACGAGGACGACAACGACGGAGAGGAAAGTGAAGAGGAAAACGACGACGACGAAGAAGACAACGATGAAGACGAGGAAGACGGGGAAGACGGTGACGAGGGGGACGATGACAGCGAAAGCGTCGACAACGACGACAGCGACTCTGAAGACGCTGCTGGCAATGACGACGAAGTGGAAAATCATGGATCTGGTGCGCCTGCGGCAGGAGCCACCGAGGTCGGCAACGCCGCAGGGACGAATGCATCAACTGCGCCGCTGACAACGTCTGAGGCGGCTGCCCGAGCCCTGGACGTGCTGGAGGCCGGCCTACCACCCGGGCACTTCGCCAAGTGCATCTCCCAGCTTAACCCGCCGCTGCTGCGCTTCTTCAACTCCAGGCGGGAGAGCCTCGCCTTCGGCTGCCTGCCCGCCGAGCCAGTCGCAGTGCTGGAAGCCGGCGACGGAGACGCACGCCGCCTGGCTGAGGCTGCCGCCGCCATCGCCGCCGCCATTCGGTTGCTTCGCCGGCCGGAGCTTCTTGCGCCGCGTCTTCCGGAACTTTTGCGCTTCTTCCGCCGCCAGCTCGCCCGGCCAGCCGCCGAAGATGTCGACCGCGGCGGCATTGCCATGACAACGCTCGAAGCCATCTTCACCCTGGTGGAACGCCTCGTGTCGATCTGGCTGGAGCCGTCGCTGCCCGGCCTCCTCGACTGCGCCTCAGCACGGCTCGGGCAGGGCGGCCCGGCTGTCCGGCTGGCCACCGCCCGCCTGGCCCGCCTTTTGATGCATCGCTTTGGGCCTCAGCGCGTCCTTGACAACGGCTACCTGGCTTTTGGCCTGGCCTCGCGCCACTCCCGCGCCAGAGAGGAGGCGCTCCAGCTGGCCATGCTGGCGCTCATCGACTTCCCCAGCTCCGACTTCGACCTCGCCAGGCTGTGCGCCGCGTTTTCGCCGACGCTGCACGACCACCGCCGATCGGTTCGGCGTGCCGCCATGGAAGCCGCTGCCCTGCTGGCACAGGCACTCGGACAGGTGAGCCGCCGCTCCGCTCTCCTCAGTCTTTGAGAATCTGCCTCTCCGCTCTCCTCAGTGCTTGAGAATCTGCCTCTCCGCTCTCCTCAGTGCTTGAGAATCTGCCTCTCCGCTCTCCTCAGTGCTTGAGAATCTGCCTCTCCGCTCTCCTCAGTGCTTGAGAATCTGCCTCTCCGCTCTCCTCAGTGCTTGAGAATCTGCCTCTCCGCTCTCCATCAGTGCTTGAGAATCTGCCTCTCCGCTCTCCTCAGTCCTTGAGAATCTGCCTCTCCGCTCTCCTCAGTGCTTGAGAATCTGCCTCTCCGCTCTCCTCAGTGCTTGAGAATCTGCCTCTCCGCTCTCCTCAGTGCTTGAGAATCTGCCTCTCCGCTCTCCTCAGTGCTTGAGAATCTGCCTCTCCGCTCTCCTCAGTGCTTGAGAATCTGCCTCTCCGCTCTCCTCAGTTCTTGAGAATCTGCCTCACTCTCCCACAATGATCCCAATACAGCCCCCACCACCCACTACCGCAGCCCAATCTGTCGACGCTGCTGTCGGCTGTGCGCCAATCGGCCGCTCAGCCGCCCGCGGCGCCGCCGGCCGCCCTCCTGGAGGCGGTCACAGCCAGGCTCGGGCGCCGCCGCCTGCCCAGGCTGGGCCCGGACGGCCTGTCCGTGGAGTACGCGGCCAACGATGCCTTTGAGTGGCCGGCCGCTGACCGACTGGTGGACCTGGAGGAGCCCGCTGAGGACGGTAAGACTCGTCGCTGGCTGTGTTCGTTGAAATCCGGTCCGCGAAGTTTGAGTTCCTTCTGACAGCCAGATCCAATCATACATGTAGATCAATATGATCCACTTGATGTAACCGCCCTTGTCGCCTGTCCGCTCCGTAGAGAGACGAACGCATGGCTAGAGGGGGCAATGACCGTAGGCTGCCTATGACCGGGCAATGACCTGACGGACCTCCAGCACCAGACTGTCCCGCCCACATGATTAGTAGCTTTGGTAGCGCTTCGTGACCAGAGGGCCAAGGACCCACATGGACCCCACCTGTAGCCAAGGTGCAATAGTTGGTCACTCGGTCATGGTATGACCGAGTGGCTGCCACCACTCTATGTGACCTGGCGCACCTGGATATTTCTACCAGACCTCTCGAGGCTAGAGCCCCGCCTGGATTGGTTACCAGGGGATTTAGGCTAACAGGGGAGACGCATGCAGCCGAGTACAGGGACTCTGCTTGGGGCATGATCGGGAACTCTGGGCTCAATCCTGGAGGATTTCTCAGCAGGGGATCCTTTGTGGCTGTGAGCGAGGCTGACTTGCGACTTTGATTACTAAGAGTAGTATGAGGCGAACATGTACTGTCTACAGTTTAGATTGCTCAGGGCGAAGGGACGCGTTAGCATGGGGTTGCAACCTTCCTACTGCCATTCTGTGCCAAGACTCGCTAATCCCTCTACTGCACGCACACGCGGCCCCGCAGCACGCACTCACAGGCGGGCTGTGCACGGGGAGAGGCCATTAGCTTACCCAAACTTCCTTATGCTTTGCCACCCCGGGGGAAAGGCTTAGCAAGCCATGAGTGAAATGATGGTGAAAGATTGAATAATGATGAAGTTAGTTAATAGTTAATAATTAGGCCCTTAGGCAAATAAGCAGGCAATTAGGCGGCTTCACTATTGAGTAAAATACAGCAAAAGATACGGTATCACAATTGGCTCAGCTCTCTAATCAGACAATGGAAAATAGGCAAACCCCGGATAAGCAAAGGCAATTAGAGCACAAATTAGTAGCAGGAACTTACCGGCAGCTGCACAGAGAGAGAGAGAGGCGGAGTGACCGAGGGCGGCTGTAGGCTGCAGTCAGGCAGACGGTGAAGCGGCGATGCGCTGGAGCGACGAGGCGCTGATGTAGATCAGGCGATGCTGATGATGCTGGGCGGTATCAGACCGCTGGCCGATAGGCGAGCTCACTTGGGGAGCTAAGGATAACTTGGCGGTAACAGACCGCGGACCGGCAGGGATTCGTCTTATAGACGAATGGGTCAGAACTCAATCTGACAGCAAGTCCAAAGAAGGACGAGGAGAGGAACAGAGATAAACTCAGTTGAGTATTCTCATGCCGAAATCGCTTCCTTTTATAGACCTCACAGCCGCCGCCTCAAGGTCGTTACCATGGCTCCCTCTCTCTGATTGGCTGCCGGCAGAATGACGTCAGAATGAGTCATGATGAGAAGCATGAGACCGGCATAGCAACATGAGAAATCGGGAAATTGCGCAATCCGGAGGTGGGGTGGGGGGATAATTGGCGCAGCGGGTGGTCGCGAAAGTGTTGCGCAAGCAAACATTGAGAACAATAGGGCTGGGGTCAAGAACAAAGGAATTGGAAATCGGGGATAATTGGGGAAAACTGAGAACAATGGAAAAGTAAACATTGGAGAAAAGGTGATAATTAGGTGCGAAAACGAGAACAAAAGAAAGAGAAAATCGGAGAAAATGTGATAATTGGTGGGGGTCGAGAGAACAAAAGAATCAAAAACGAGAACAATAGAAGCGGAGGTGGGGTGGGTGTCGTATGAGAAATTTGGGAAGGAGAACAATAGCGTGAGAAAAGGTTGCGCAAGAGAGGGGGATGAGTCATCGATGAGTCACCGAGGGGGAGAAGGGGTCACACGACTTGCGTCACCGTTTGGGAGTTTGAGAGGGGATGGGGAGACGGTGAGCACACAAAGTACTGTAAGTAGACACAGGGAAAGAGGGGACAGCGCAGGAAAAGAGTGCAGAGGGAGACAAAAAAAAGGGAGGAGGTAGAGAAAGTACAGGAAGAATAGGGCGGGAACAGAAGAGATAGGGTCGAGGGGGAGGTACAGAAAGGGGTAGGGGGCTCCGGAAAGGCAGGTGTGGCGGCAGGAGAGACGGGACCAAGGCAGCAGGAGGGGTGCAGCAGAGCGGGAGTCCCCAGGCCCGGTCGGAGACCTGGCCGAGTCTCGACAGCTCTGTGCCGAGGGTGCACGGGATAGGAGGCACTTTCGAAAAAGTTCCCATGCCCTATCCCGCGACCCGAGCGTGGTTACATCACACTCATAAATCAATATGATCCAGTCATGGAGATTAATATGATCCAGTCATAAATCAATATGTTACAATTATAGATCAATATGATCCAGTCATGGATATTAATATGATCCAGTCATAAATCAATATGATCCAGTCATAAATCAATATGATCCAGTCATAGATACTAAATATGATTCAATCATAGATCAATACGATCCAGTAATGGATACCAATATGATCCAAATGATTTTTTTCGATGTATGCAGATTGCGTCTTGGACATCTACAGATCAGGTCATAGACATCTACAGATCAGGTCATAGACATCTACAGATCAGGTCATAGACATCTACAGATCAGGTCATAGACATCTACAGATCAGGTCATAGACATCAACAGATCAGGTCATAGACATCTACAGATCAGGTCATAGACATCTACAGATCTACACATCTACACACATACATCTACACATCTATAAGCCATAGACAGCAGTACAATTTTTATGGCAGGATTTCAGACTACTGACTTGGGATTTCTTACCAATACGCTCTAATTTCCTATGCGCTTGTGGTTTTTAGCACATCCCTGTATAAGCATACGTTTGCAATGGCTTCCCACCTGAGGAAGAAACCATGCACCCCTTCCCCCTTGTTCGCTAAAGCAATCAGGGTGTAACTTCAGCTGAAAATGCACTCAGTTTAGCTCAAAGCGAAACTGCATAGGGCCTTCAGCAAACACAGCCTGTTTTTGTAGACACAGTTGGCTGCTACTGCTCCGCAGCCTCTCTTATGCCTCATCACACTCTCGCAGGCTCCGTTGGCGGCGGCCAAGCCAATCGCAACAACAGCGCCGGGCGAGCGCTGAAGACGGCGAAATTTCCGTGGCACCAGCAGCAACAGGAGAAACAGCAGCAAAGCTTGAAGCAGCAGACCGTAGATGCAGCTGATGCTGTCTGGGGTGAGTTAGCAGGAAACTGATGCCGAGGATGCTGAGAGCTTGAACTGTTGTTGCAACAGAATCAATATGAACTGAGCACGGTTTATTTGTGTTGCTGAACATTTTTTCACTAAGACTTTGAGTGCACTGCTTGAAGTTCTAATCTGTGTGAGATGGTAGTTACACTTTCTAGTTAACAGCGATTGTAGCTCCCCATTGAGCCAATTGGCATCTCAGCAACTCCCCATTGAGCCAATTGGCATCTCAGCAACTCCCCATTGAGCCATGGCATCTCAGCAACTCTCCATTGAGCCAATTGGCATCTCAGCAACTCCCCATTGAGCCATGGCATCTCAGCAACTCCCCATTGAGCCAATTGGCATCTCAGCAACTCCCCATTGAGCCATGGCATCTCAGCAACTCTCCATTGAGCCAATTGGCATCTCAGCAACTCCCCATTGAGCCATGGCATCTCAGCAACTCTCCATTGAGCCATGGCATCTCAGCAACTCTCCATTGAGCCAATTGGCATCTCAGCAACTCTCCATTGAGACAATTGGCATCTCAGCAACTCTCCATTGAGCCATGGCATCTCAGCAACTCTCCATTGAGCCAATTGGCATCTCAGCAACTCTCCATTGAGCCAATTGGCATCTCAGCAACTCTCCATTGAGCCAATTGGCATCTCAGCAACTCCCCATTGAGCCAATTGGCATCTCAGCAACTCCCATTGAGCCAATTGGCATCTCAGCAACTCCCCATTGAGCCATGGCATCTCAGCCACTCCCCATTGAGCCATGGCATCTCAGCAACCCCCCGTTGAGCCATGGCATCTCAGCAACCCTCCATTGAGACAATTGGCATCTCAGCAACTCCCCATTGAGCCAATTGGCATCTCAGCAACTCTCCATTGAGCCATGGCATCTCAGCAACTCCCCATTGAGCTATGACATCTCAGCAACTCCCCGTTGAGCCATGGCATCTCAGCAACCCTCCATTGAGACAATTGGCATCTCAGCAACTCCCCATTGAGCCAATTGGCATCTCAGCAACTCCCCCATTGAGCCAATTGGCATCTCAGCAACTCCCCATTGAGCCATGGCATCTCAGAAACTCCCCATTGAGCCATGGCATCTCAGAAACTCCCCATTGAGCCAATTGGCATCTCAGCAACTCCCCATTGAGCCATGGCATCTCAGAAACTCCCCATTGAGCCATGGCATCTCAGAAACTCCCCATTGAGCCATGGCATCTCAGCAACTCCCCATTGAGCCATGGCATCTCAGCAACTCCCCATTGAGCCAATTGGCATCTCAGCAACTCTCCATTGAGCCTGATCGATTTAAAAAATTGCAAAAGTTAAACTAGATCAGGGAGTTATTTCCAAATCAGCATGCTAAATACAACAGAGAAAAATATTAGGGCTCAAATTAAAACAAAAGAATAACTTTTTCCTATTCCAGAGCAGAGCCGGCCATCTATAAAGCTATAGTTAGCTAGTAAAGTACAAGGCCGCCAACACAACATGCGGAGCTGCTGTTGCAGCAGCCGCTTTTGTCTCTCGCCCTACCCCCCCCGACTCTGCCCCACTCCTGCAGACTCCACTCCCCATTGTAGCTCCATCGCCAAGCCGCTGTCCCCATCCGTCAACCCCTGCTCCGGCCGCGCACACTACCTCCATGAGCCTCATGGCCATACAGCCCGTCTGTCCACCAAGCTGAGGTTGCTCTGTAACTCTGCAGTTCTTATGCGCCGGGAGTATTCCCCATCTCTCGCCTTGCCGCCGCCCAGGCAACTGTCACCCACCTGCTGTGTTTCTCCATCTCTCCGCTCTCTGTATGCCACTGATTTCCTGAATCGTCTGCAGAATTAGCCTGTCGATTTTTTAGCTGTCATTGTCACGAACCATAATGAATCACTTTTGTTGTCAACTAGATTAATGAGGAAAGAGATTTTTGTCCCGGTTTCTTATTATCAAAGTCCCGGTTTTTCTCTATTTATGTCCCGACTATTCTTATCGAAGTCCCGGTTTCTCATTAACAAAGTCCCGGTTTCTCCCTATCAAAGTCCCGGTTTCTCATTAACAAAGTCCCTGTTTCTCCCTATCAAAGTCCCGTTTTCTCCCTATTAAAGTCCCGGTTTCTCTCTATCAAAGTCCCGGTTTCTCTCTATCAAAGTCCCGGTTTCTCCCTATCAAAGTCCCGTTTTCTCCTTATTAAAGTCCCGGTTTCTCTCTATCAAAGTCCCGGTTTCTCCCTATCAAAGTCCCGTTTTCTCCTTATTAAAGTCCCGGTTTCTCTCTATCAAAGTCCCGGTTTCTCATTAACAAAGCCCCGGTTTCTCTCTATCAAAGTTCCGGTTTCTCCCTATCAAAGTCACGATTTCTCTCTATCAAAGTCCCGTTTTCTCCTTATTAAAGTCCCGGTTTCTCTCTATCAAAGTTCCGGTTTCTCCCTATCAAAGTCCCGATTTCTCTCTATCAAAGTCCTGGTTTCTCCCTATCAAAGTCCCGATTTCTCCCTATCAAAGTCCCGGTTTCTCTCTATCAAAGTCCCGGTTTCTCTCTATCAAAGTCCCGGTTTCTCTCTATCAAAGTCCTGGTTTCTCATTAACAAAGCCCCGGTTTCTCCCTATCAAAGTCCCGATTTCTCTCTATCAAAGTTCCGGTTTCTCCCTATCAAAGTCCCGATTTCTCTCTATCAAAGTCCCGGTTTCTCCTTATTAAAGTCCTGGTTTCTCATTAACAAAGCCCCGGTTTCTCCCTATCAAAGTCCTGGTTTCTCCCTATCAAAGTCTTGGTTTCTCTCTATCAAAGTCTTGGTTTCTCATTATCAAAGTCCTGGTTTCTCTCTATCAAAGTCCCGGTTTCTCCCTATTAAAGTCCCGGTATCTCATTAACAAAGTCCTGGTTTCTCCCTATTAAAGTCCCGGTTTCTCATTAACAAAGCCCCGGTTTCTCTCTATCAAAGTTCCTGTTTCCTATTAAAGACCCGGTTTCTCCCTATTAAAGTCCCGGTTTCTCCTAGTGAGTGTTTTATTCTCAGCATCTCATTTTTCCCATCCAGCCGCAACAGTTCGGTTGTGCAGCAAAAGAGCAAACCAGCGCCGCTCCGCCCACTTTCAAAAACTTCTTCGTGTCCCCCCCTCAAAGATTTCACCCGCCAACTTTCACCTGGCTACTCGGCCATTGCGAAATCAAATCATTTTTCTTCTAAAAACCTAAAAAAGTTTCTGAGCCAGCCACCATCGCTTGGCTTTGTTGAGTGGCCAGGAGGCAGCCGAGGGGTGAGCAAACAGGCTTGGCGCGGTGGACCCCGCCCGAATGGCGAGGGGAGGGGCGAGACAGAAGCAGAAGCTAGGAAGTAAAACGGAGATCAAACATGGGCAGAGAAATGACTGGAGAAAAATGCTGCCCAGACAAATCCTGCACTTTTGATGACACGCTGAAAGCAGGGGGAGTCAGACCGACAGGCAGGGTGTCCCATTGTCTCTCGCGCGGCCGTCAGAAAAATCTCGTTCCTAGAAAATGCGCCAGCACAATCCTACAACAGTGTTCCTTGCCCCATCATCAAACTGCGCGATGCTGCACTGAGAGCTGCAAACTTTTCTCTGTTTACTGTTCGATTTTAAACCCGTGAGCCTCCCCAACTCTCCGTTCCAGCTGCAACTGCGCAGCCTCAGCAGAATGTCAGTCCGCAGGAGTCAGTTTTGGTAAGTTAACAATAAAAAGTGATCAATTCTATATTGTCTACTAACTGAAGCTCTGTAGTAGTGTAGTACGGATTTTGTTAGCCCACAAGTTTTCGATTTTCTTCACTGCAGCCGGCCGTGCAACCTGGCAGGCAGCCGGGAAACTCCGCGTCGCGACGGAAGGCGTTGAAGCTGTTTGATCAGGCCGAGCGGCTGCAGTCGACCGTGGCCTCGTGAGTGGCGGTTTCTATTTTTAGAATTGGAAATTCTAATGATGATAGATAAGGGCAGTATAATGCCGGTCTGCATGTACATTGTGAAATAAGGGCAGTATACTGCCAGTCTACATGTACATTGTGATATAAGGGAGCAAGAGCCACCCTACAACCTAAGATAAGTGGGACAGAGCACCTGCCTACAATTTGAGATAAGATAAGATCAGAGCTATTCTGGGCAACATGTCAGCTTGCAGTAGTACCTGACGCAATCGAACAGCATCTAATCCGCAGTCTACCGCGCCTCGCCCTCCGCAGCAGCCCGCTGTACACCAGCCGCAGCGTCCGCCGCTCAGCAGACTACACTCTGCTGCCGTCACACATGACCCTGCAGCAACTGCAGCAGCAGCAGCTACCGCAGCACTCGCCGCAGCAGCAGCAGCAGCATCAGCAGCAGCCGCAGATAAAAATGCCTCGCAGCGGTCCAATTGGCAGCCGGCCCAGTTTGCAGCAGATGATGCAGATGACGATGGACACGGAGGCTGAAGGACTGGTGGCTGATCGGGTGATGCAAGGTGAGTTCACTGATCACTGTGGAGTTAAATTATGCACAAAGGATTGCGGATATTGCAGTGAATCAATGCACTTTTTCAAGTAAGGAAGGAAGGAAGGAAGGAAGGAAGGAAGAAAGGAAGGAAGGAAGGAAGGAAGGAAGGAAGGAAGGAAGGAAGGAAGGAAGGAAGGAAGGAAGGAAGGAAGGAAGGAAGGAAGGAAGGAAGGAAGGAAGGAAGGAAGGAAGGAAGGAAGGAAGGAAGGAAGGGAGGGAGGAAGGAAGGAAGGAAGGAAGGAAGGAAGGAAGGAAGGAAGGAAGGAAGGTAGAAATAGAATCGGAGGCTCTTAGCTCTTAGTACTTTTAGATATCACATGACTAATGCAGACAGTGCCAAGAGCTTCAAGCTCTAGGCACCAGTGGGTAAGCCATAAACAGCTCAACTAAAACCAACAGACCCCAGTGAGATGGCACAGCTTGCACAGTCATAACCTCTCTAAAAACCCGCTGGCCCACCAAACAAAAACAAGGCCAGTTGCCATCGATTCCAATCCGCTCTGCTAAGGCCCCCCCCGTCTCTCATTCATAAATTAATGCTTGAGCATCTGTCGGCAGGGCCCAGCGGCGAGCTGCCTCATGAATTAGTTAGAGGGCCTTCGTTGGTCAACCAGCGACGTTGGGACACTTTTGGACGCAAAGAATATTTTCTCTATATCTGCGCTGAGAAGCGCTGAGGCGGGAGCGGCTGGTTGCCAGGGGGAGAGTGAGAGCTCCGTGGCGCCTCTAACCCTCTTCAGCTGAACCAACAGAAAGCCCCAGTGCAATACATTGCAATCAGTAGAGTGCACAATTGCACTAGCTAGTATTGCCTATATGTAATGGTGCCAAACAGTGAGAATAAAGCAATCGCCCTCAAAATCAGAGCTCACTGCCAGCCCCTAGTGGCAGCAGTAGTAACTTCTATTAACCAGATTGCCTGGCAGCACCGCAGAAGCAGAAAATGCCAGGGCAAACGGAGGTGCAGACGGGCAGACTAAAAACAAAACTACGTCAACTCGGCTGAAAATCGCCTCCCCCCACCAGTTCCGTGCAGCCAATCGCGGCGTGAGCGCTCGATCAGCCTAGCTGTACCTGTGTTTCTCTCCGTGGCTGCCCAGCTGTGCTGGGGCATTTATCGCATGAGAGAGTGAGAGAGCGCAGAGACGATACCGTTAGGCTGTCGAGAAAAAAGCATAAGAAAGCTACCCGCCTGCTCACTCAAACGACACAGTATTTTATCGAAGTTGTTGCTGCAAGGTCACCCCTATTGCTTCTTTCTGATCTTCGTCTTCTCCCAGCCGCTTAATTGCAGCGGAGAAAAAGTCACGAGAAGTGAAGCAGGGCGCAAGTGCGCAGCCACCCACTTAACGTCGGGTTCGCTACAAGCAAAAATCAAAGAAAAAGCTTTCTTCGCGAAGCACTCTCTCGAAAAAAGCAAGACCCCGAAGCCTTGAGGACGAAGCAATTTCTCAACTCTGGAAGTCAGAAGTGAGCGCACTTGTCAACACAGCCTGAGGACGGCTGGGCCAAGTTTAAGTCGCTCGATGCCACCGCTGCCGTTGTGAAGAGAATCGGCGGCCCCAATGGGCTGCGGCTCGTCCAGTGCGGCCAGCCCGACACGCGGGACGCCGGCCAGCGCTGCCGGCAACAGCCGCGGCGTCGGCGGTGGCAGTGGGGGTGTCAGCAGTGCTGCCACCGCTCAGACAAGGCCGCCGCCTCCGCAGCCGCCACCACCGCCGCCGCCACCACCGCCGCCATCACCGCCGCCGCCGTCAAAACAGCAGCAAAATCGAATGCAGAGCCGCCTGCCGTTACCAACTGCGGCAGCGGCTGCCTCGGAGGCTACAGGGCGCAACAAAAAATTTGAAGTCAGTCGAAAAAACGGCCCTGAGTTGCAGCAGCGGCAACGATTGTCAGCATCACCTCCACCTCCGCCTCCGCATCGGCCTCCTTCGCCGGCGCAGCGGCAGCCTCAGCGTCTTCCGCCCCCGCCTGCACCTGTGCCATCGGTTGGCATGGCAACGCATGCAATTAGTAATCATTATTAGTTTCGCATCAAATAACAGCGAATGGAATCGATATTTACAAATGTATTCAATACAGGCTGGAAAATAATTATTTTATTCCGTCATCATCGCCCATATGGAGATTAGGATTGGAATCCGCACTGCGGGAGGCAGCTGCATGCAGTGCACTGGGAATAGTGGCTTAAGAGAAACGGGCCACTCAAACTGCCTCTGCTGCCTGATTTGTCTATTCTTTGTATTCTGTTTTCAACCGCACTGAAAGGGCAGGGGACAGATGGGATAGGGGGAGTGGTGTGGAACAGACAAAATCGGAGCGAGCTGGGGGGGGGAGTATGAGAGGCCTACGGCGGAGGGAAATTTAATGTTGAGCAGGCTATAGGGATGCTGCAGCTGATGAAGCAAATCTGGGCTGCCACCCAATTATATCCCTAACCCCCCGCCCTCTTTGCAACAACCCAGCCGTTTCTGTAGTCCAACCTCTCAGGCGGACAGACATCTGCGAAATGCAAATCAATTGATTTCGACCCCCAACTTGCACCGCCACCCTCCCCCCTCCCAGCCTTACTATGGCCGTCATATCTCTCCGCTCTCTCGCCCTCGCTAATCCCCATCCTCTAGGTATGGCTTCCAGCCTCCTCTGGCGAGGCCCACTCCAGTGCAGACCCTGCACCGCGTGCACAGAGAGACACAGAGAGACAGAGAACCAGAGACAGAATTACAAAGAGACAGGTTAGCGTGGGAAGCGAGGGCACATCAAGTTCACTTCGCTTTCTAGTCTGGTCTCATGCGTCTCTCTTTGTAATTTCCTCCCAACCGGTACCAGGTTACAAAGGCATAAAAAGCTTTTGCTCAACGGACCCCGGGCTGTGTTAGACAAAAACTGCCCATCAGAGAGAGAAACATGACGAGGAAGAACGCTTGCTATCAATCTGTAAATTGCGAATCCTTGAGAAAGGAATTAACTGGCTAGTACAGCTAACAGAGAATGGTTTTGCATTGACTTCTTTTTGACAGGTTTGAATCCAACTCGGCAGCAGCAGCAGCAGCAGATGGCAAAAGCAGGGGGCGGCACGAGGGGAGGCACTGACTCCATTCAGCAGCAGCAGCAGCACCGTTATGGTGCCTCCTCCTGGCAGCAACAGCAGCACTCTGACAGCGGCTTGTTCAGCAACAGCCAGCAAGGTGAGACAAATTTGTCCTGTTTAGACATCCTGCTGGGCTGTTTAGACATTCCACTAGGCTGTTAAGACATTCCGCTTGGCTGTTAAGACATTCCGCTAGGCTGTTTAGACATCCTGCTGGGCTGTTTAGACATTCCGCTAGGCTGTTTAGACATCCTGCTGGGCTGTTTAGACATCCTGCTGGGCTGTTTAGACATTCCACTAGGCTGTTTAGACATTCCCTAGGCTGTTAAGACATTCCGCTAGACTGTTTAGACATCCTGCTAAGATGTTTAGACATTCTGAGCCAGACAATTAGACATTCGGCCTCCTAACTAACCAAGCCGCAGTCAGTTTTAAACGTCCCATAACTATCCCCAGAACTTCCTTCCTCACCAAGCTTCATCTTCCATCCACCCCAGCAGCCGCCAGCCAGCAGCAGCAGCAGCCGCTGCCGGCGTCCAGACGGCAGCCGGTGAAAGCGGAGCGCCGCGGCTTCGAACTGACTCTGGGCCTCAACTCCGACGAGGACGATGATGGCGGCGACGATGCCAGAAATGGCAGGCGGCTCAGCCATGGTGTGGGTCTGGCACTGAGGCGGCAGGAGCGGTCCCTGCCTGTCCTGCCCACCGAGGAGCCCCAGCCGCCGCCGCCGCCACCGCCGCCGCCGCCGCCACCGCCGCCGCAGCAGCAGCAGAGGCGGAAGCAGCAGTCAGATGCGGAAGCGGAGCTCATGCAAATTTTGCGAGAAGTGAGTGAAGCGACTGAATTAGTTAGTTCGTTAGTTAGTTAGTTAGTTAGTTAGTTAGTTAGTTAGTTAGTTAGTTAGTTAGTTAGTTAGTTAGTTAGTTAGTTAGTTAGTTAGTTAGTTAGTTAGTTAGTTAGTTAGTTAGTTAGTTAGTTAGTTAGTTAGTTAGTTAGTTAGTTAGTCAGTTAGTTAGTTAGTTAGTTAGTTAGTTAGTTAGTTAGTTAGTTAGTTAGTTAGTTAGTTAGTTAGTTAGTTAGTTAGTTAGTTAGTTAGTTAGTTAGTTAGTTGGCTAGTTAGTTAGTTAGTTAGTTAGTTAGTTAGTTAGCTAGTTAGTTAGTTAGTTAGTTAGCTAGTTAGTTAGTTAGTTAGTTAGTTAGTTAGTTAGTTAGTTAGCTAGTTAGTTAGTTAGTTAGTTAGTTAGTCAGTTAGTTAGTTAGTTAGTTAGTTAGTTAGTTAGCTAGTTAGTTAGTTAGTTAGTTAGTTAGTTAGTTAGTTAGTTAGTCAGTTAGTTCGTTAGTTAGTTAGTTAGTTAGTTAGTTAGTTAGTTAGTTAGTTAGTTAGTTAGTCAGTTAGTTAGTTAGTTAGTTAGTTAGTTAGTTAGTTAGTTAGTTAGTTAGTTAGTCAGTTAGTTCGTTAGTTAGTTAGTTAGTTAGTTAGTTAGTTAGTTAGCCAACCACCCGCCCTCATTCCCAGGAGCAGCTGGCAATATCCAGGAAGCACTCAGAACTGGTGGCATCCGATGACGCCTGCTGGAAGAAGCCGAGGGCTTCAACCACCGGAGCGAGTAGACGAGTTTCCGAAGGTCAGACCTCCCATTGCTTTGTTTTTGGGACAACTAGCAGTGCTCACAACAAATTAATGAATTGATTGTTTATCACTAATGATTTATAGATTAATGACTTAACAACGATAACGACGACTTACTTGTTGATTTATTAATTTTAAATTTATTGCTTTCTCCCCGGCCAGGCGTTGCTTCGTCTCAGCCGGACGCCATCGGCGGCAGGGGCGGCGGCGGGGGCGTCCCGAAGCGGCACTCCATGCAGGCGGCGGCCGCAGTGGCAGCAGCCGCCGCAACTCCACGCCTGCCCTCCATCTCGGGCGGCACCCGGGCGGACCCGGACGAGACGCTGCTGTCGTCGAACCCGGAGCGCGCCCTGGACGAGGCCCAGCAGCGGATGGCCGCCGACGACTGGGAGGTGAAGTGCTCCGGACTGCAGCTGCTCCAGCGGCTGGCCTCGAGACACCAGCTGGCCGCGGGCCTCTGCCGGGACCTTCACGGCCTGTGCGTCGGTCTCTTGGCCGAGGTGCGCAACCTCCGCTCGCAGGTGTCCCGCCAGGCGCTGCAGACTCTGAGCGCGGTGCTCCGCTCGGCCGGCCGGCGGATGGAGCCGGAGCTCGAGGCCTGCGCCCGGGTGCTGCTGCACAAAGCCGGCGATGCCAACCGGTTCATTCAGGGCGACTGCGAGGCCGCCCTGCGCGAGATGGTCGCCTGCGGCGCCGGCTTCGGCCGCCTGCTGGCCGCCCTGCTATCCGGCGGCGCCGAGCACAAAAGCGGCCAGGTGCGCGCCGTGTGCGCCAGGTGCATCTGCCAGCTGTGCGAACAGGGCGGCGGCGCCGGCCGTGCTCGCCTCATGCGGGAGCAGCCGGACAAACTGCTGCCAGCGCTGGCCGGCTTCTGCCTGGACGGCAGCCAGGAGACCAGGTGGGCCTCACCTGGCTGTAGCGGGGCTGTGGCTGAGGGGTTGGTTGGGGGTTGTACCTGAGGGGTTGGTTGGGGGTTGTACCTGAGGGGTTGGTTGGGGGTTGTACCTGAGGGGTTGGTTGGGGGTTGTACCTGAGGGGTTGGTTGGGGGTTGTACCTGAGGGGTTGGTTGGGGGTTGTACCTGAGGGGTTGGTTGGGGGTTGTACCTGAGGGTTGGTTGGGGGTTGTACCTGAGGGGTTGGTTGGGGGTTGTACCTGAGGGGTTGGTTGGGGGTTGTACCTGAGGGGTTGGTTGAAGGTTGCTCCTGAGAGGTTTGGGGTTGTACCTGAGAGGTTGGGAGTTGTTTCCCCGATAAGTTATGGAGGGTTGCAGCTGAAGTGATGGAGGGTTGCAGCTGAAGTGATGGAGGGTTGCAGCTGAAGTGATGGAGGGTTGCAGCTGAAGTGATGGAGGGTTGCAGCTGAAGTGATGGAGGGTTGCAGCTGAAGTGATGGAGGGTTGCAGCTGAAGTGATGGAGGGTTGCAGCTGAAGTGATGGAGGGTTGCAGCTGAAGTGATGGAGGGTTGCAGCTGAAGTGATGGAGGGTTGCAGCTGAAGTGATGGAGGGTTGCAGCTGAAGTGATGGAGGGTTGCAGCGTTAGCTTTACCTGTTACCGTCGTCCTCACGCCGCAGGTACTGGGGCCGGAGGGCGCTGCACCCGCTGCTGGAGGCCGCAGACTTCCAGAGCCTGTGGGCCAGACACGTGTCGCAGAGCCAGCAGCGAAGCATGTCGGAGGTGCTGGAAAATCTGCGGTCGCGCGGACCCGGCGAGTGTCCGCCCTCGGTGGCGCTGGCGGCGGCGGCGGTGGCAGCAGCGCGGCGAGGCCAGTCAGCCGGCGGCGATGTTGGCGACGGCGCTGCGCTGAAGCAGCAGCTGGGCCAGTCGGGGCAGCAGCCGGAGTCTCCGCAGCCGGCGCCGTTCACCCAGTCTGCGCCCGTCAGCGGCTACCAGGCTACTAGGAAAGCTATCGGAGGCGCCGGTGGCGGAGGCGGCGGAGGCGGAGGCGGCCGGTTGAGTGAAGCGGCGGCTGAAGAGGTCAAAGCCGTCTGCGCCCAGCTGGTGGCCAGCGATTGGCGCGAACGACAGGAGGGCATCGAGCGGCTGAGCCAGATGGCGAGACAGCGGCCGGATCTGTTTGGAAACTTTGTTGTCAAGGTGAGATGCGCTGCGGTATCTGGCCGCAAACTGAGCTGAGAGTTAAAACAGATTAAAAAGTTATTAACTGCACCGGTAATAGACATTTCTGACAGGTGATTAGATGCACCGGTAATCAATTAGACATTTATGACAGGTGGTTAGATGCACCGGTAATCAATTAGACATTCATGACAGGTGATTAGATGCATCGGTAATCAATTAGACATTCATGACAGGTGATTAGATGCATCGATAATCAGTTAGACATTCATGACAGGTGATTAGATGCACCGGTAATCAATTAGAAATTTCTGACAGGTGATTAGATGCATCGATAATCAATTAGACATTTCTGACAGGTGATTAGATGCATCGATAATCAATTAGACATTTATGACAGGTGATTAGATGCATCGATAATCAATTAGACATTTCTGACAGGTGATTAGATGCATCGATAATCAATTAGACATTCATGACAGGTGATTAGATGCACCGCTCATCAATCAAACGCAAGTCATTGAAGCTCCATTCTCATCCAACACCCTCCGCAGCTGATTGACGCTTTCGCGCCGCGTCTGCAGGACTCGAACTCGAAGGTGCAGCAGCAGGCGCTGGACGCTGCCCAGTCTCTGGTGCCGCAGCTGGCCAACGCCGGCCGTCTGGGCGCATCCGCCGGCGCCCTGGTCGGCCAAGCGGCCCTGGCGCTGGCCTCGAAATCCACGGAGATCTCCTGCTCGGCCGGCCTCCTGGTTGATGCGCTGATTCGCCGAGGCGAACCGGAGCGTCTGGCGCAGCCGCTGGTGCAGGCGGTGGCCTCGGCCAGCCCGCGCTGCCGGGCGGAGCTGGTGGAGAAGCTGGCCGACCTGTGCGAGCGGCTGCGTCGGCCGAAGCCGGCCCAGCTGCACGTGGAGCCGGAGCTGTTCCGCCTGCTGTCCGGCCTCACCACTGCTCAGGGCGGCGGCGGCGGCTCGGCGCCCCTCCGGCTGGCCGTGTTCCGGCTGGCCCGCGTGCTGCACGGCCTGGTCGGGCCGGAGCTGATGGAGCGCGCCCGGCTCGCGCAGTCGGCTTCGGGCGTCGGCGTTGGCGGCGGCGGCGGCGTCGGCGGCGTCGGTAGCATCGGAGGCCGCGGCTGGATCGGCCTGCTGGACGAGGCGCTGCGAAACTCCGCGCCCGGACCGGCCAGGGGCTTCTCTTGACAACAAGCCTGGAGGATGTACATGCTGGCCTGGGTGTACATGCTGGCCTGGGTGTACATGCTGGCCTGGATGTACATGCTGGCCTGGATGTACATGCTGGCCTGGGTTTGTAAGCTACAAGCCAATTCTCCGTCTTGCCAAACAGACCGATTGAGAACGATTTTAAATTCGCGCGAAAAAATCTGGTACTAAAAGTGCCACCGATAAAAAGGTCTATACTTACTTGTGTACTTTTAGTCAAGTCGAAGCGACAGTCGAGACAACGCTCTAGTTAATGAGGCCGCACTTTCGAATCGAAACCCATGGAGACTTTAATGTTCTTTTAGCGCGAATTTAAATTGTAAATCGTTGAAGCAAGAAGTAAAACAATTTTATTAATGATTGCGATAGCCAGGCAAACTCTCCCACACTGCTGCTCAGAGCGACTCAACACAACACAGCAATGCCTATAAATCTTTCTTTATAAATGCGATTAATTCCGTCCATATTTTGTCTCTTTATTTTCGGATCTAAGCTTGTGTACATATTAATTGTGTACATGAATCTGGAATCTTTTATGACACAGCTTTTTGAGTATAGTCCAACGCTGTGAACAGAGCTCATTGACTGCTGCTTTTTAACTATTTAATTTATACAGTGCCTTCAACCAAACAGTGCAATTCATGCCAACTATGCTATTTCTTCTCTCTTCTAAATGCACTTTTATCTACATGTACTTTTCTGCAGCCCTTTATATATACATTTTCATTGACTTTTCAAACCGCCTTTAAATATTGATGCAATAGCTATGCTAATCCCTATGACAGTCGTTTGCAGACCGACTGTCTGATATAGGTCATAACTGTCTGATATAGGTCATAACTGTCTGATATAGGTCATAACTGTCTGATATAGGTCATAACTGTCTGATATAGGTCATAACTGTCTGATATAGGTCATAACTGTCTGATATAGGTCATAACTGTCTGATATAGGTCATAACTGTCTGATATAGGTCATAACTGTCTGATATAGGTCATAACTGTCTGATATAGGTCATAACTGTCTGATATAGGTCATAACTGTCTGATATTGGTCATAACTGTCTGATATAGGTCATAACTGTCTGATATTGGTCATACTGTCTGATAGTGATCATAACTGTCTGATTTCTGATGAGCTGCATGCGTGGCAATAAAAACTTAATCATATTTTTGCTATAATTTGCACTATGTAAGAGCGTATACACAATATTTTGATATGCATAAATGCAGTTGGTTCTCATCTTAGTGCCTGTCGGGCACTGGGGTATCTATGATACAATCTAAATAATTCTCTATATACTAATTATATCCCTAAGCCCTATTATAGATTGGTACATGTAGATAGCAGCTAATTAGATTAAACACTGTAGTATCAGGTGAGGGCAGATTCTTCATCAAGGCTAATTAGCAATTACTCGTATTTGCTCACATCCTCGAGTATATCGGTGGCCCCTTAATTAGCTACAGCTATCGTTCTCGCTACCGCCTATGTCAACACAGATAGTAATAATCCTCCTAGAAGCAAGAATCTGTAACTTTTTTATACAAAACTTGTAAGTTTAATGTTCCCACTTTTAAATTATGCGTTTAAATTAGCGCCACAACCGATTGCATCATTAGAACATTCTGCTGCAAATTATACTTGTTCACACAATTAATTCTATTTTCGTGCAGAAAACTAATTTGCAATTTTTTGACAAACAACTGCTATTAATGATTTGAGTCACTAGTTCCTTTAATTTCAAAATTATTGGCTGGCTGTGATATCGATCAATCCCCTCCCTCAGCCCTTATTGGCTGGCTGTGATATCGATCCATCCCCTCCCTCATCCCTTATTGGCTGGCTGTGATATCGATCCATCCCCTCACTCAGCGCAGCACTGATTGACTGGCTGTTATATCGATCCATCCCCTCACTCAGCCCTTATTGGCTGGCTGTGATATCGATCCATCCCCCTCCCTCAGCCCTTATTGGCTGGCTGTGATATCGATCCATCCCCCTCCCTCAGCCCTTATTGGCTGGCTGTGATATCGATTCATCCCCTCACTCAGCCCTTATTGGCTGACTGTGATATCGATCCATCCCCTCCCTTAGCCCCTATTGGCTGGCTGTGATATCGATCCATCCCCTCCCTCAGCACTGATTGGCTGGCTGGGATATAAACCCATCCCTCCCTCAACCCTGATTGGCTGGCTGTGATATCCACCTCAATCCCTCAGCCCTGATTGGCTGGCCGTGATATCCACCTTAATCCCTCAGCCCTGATTGGCTGGCTGTGATATCGACACCCGGGCTGTTTTTGGCTGCCGGTGATAATGACACCAACCCAGCCTCAATTTTTGGAAAAGAAAGAAGCACAAGCTCACATTTGCGGCAAGTTTTTATAACGCCAAGCAAAACAAATATTGACAAATCCACGCATATTGTGTATGAAATGGGCTGAGTTGCGCATTTATTCGTGCTCAATCGTTTTCCATAAGTCTTACAATAACTAACCAAACAGTGGTTTAACTCTTTTTGACTTTAACCGTTCTTTCGATAACAAAACAAGAAAACATTAATGTACACACAAACAAAGCGAATGAGAAAACAATTAACAAGCGTATTTTATTATATAAAAAAGGAAGAAACAAAGAGATTAGAAAATACTTTTCCACTTGCGTAAATACGAGAGCAATAATAATGTAAACGAAATTTCGATTTGAAACGAATCAAAGTGCGCGAAAGCCGGCCACAACTAGATTAATATATATATTAGTATTAAATATCTAATTATTAGTGCAGAGAAACATATAAACGTCAAAAGGGGGAACACAGCATTTTCTCTTTGGAGGGGAAGGTGCTTTAGAAAATATCCTAAGCGGACAGGCGCGGTCGCGAGAAAAACACAGAAAAGAATAATAGAGCAACAACTAAACCTGTATGTTTATTTAACTAGAAAGGGAAATATTGAGAATACACGCAGCTAGAACAGAAGCCAAGTAAAGTATATTTTCAGTCTACTCATTTTTTCATTTACAAAAATACAACAAAAACAAACTATAGTGGCTACTTAAAGTAGCAAAAGTCGAAACTTCAACCTAAATTAAATAATTTGTACAAGGCAAGGCGATAGGGGTTAAAAAAAACGGGACAGCGAATAGCCAAGAACTGGGCTTCGAAAGGTTTGAGCTCAATTTTTGTCAATAGATAAACAAACTATCTAAAACTAAACAAAGAAAGCTGAGAGCATAAAAGCCATTTTACTAATTAGATTTTGTTCGCGACTATTACGATTCGGTATAACAAAATTAATTAGCAGAGCGCCAAGCATGAGGAAATCGTACAGGTTAGAAAAATATCGAATTTATTAAGCATAAATGAATAAATGTATTGATCAATAACGCGTTTCTTCCACAAACCGCCGCACCAGAGGCAGCTCAGCCAACAGTCAAACAATGGGCCTCCTTCAGGTATAAATGTATCAAAGTTGAACTCAATTTTGATTATATATAGTAATAGATAACGCGAACAACTGCTACATGGACTACTAAATTCCCAATATCTCACATTCTGGACTGGAAATAGGTGAACCACAGAAATTTGTTGGGGCCTTTAGTAGTAGTCCTAAAATAAACAACCCTCATTTCCACTCATTAAATAGCCCTAAGGGCAGATGTGCAACCCATCTGAATGCTGCGTACGGCTGTTTAGTCCAAGGACTGGGGGGGGGGTCGCCTCAAAGCTTCACCCTCAATTACCCCAGCTAATGCTGGCACCCATTTTACAGTTGGGTGAACTGAAGCAATGCAGTGCTCAAGGACACAATAATTGTTCCGAGTGGGTCTTACTGTTCCAAGATTCGAACCCCCGATCCTCAAGGCTATAACTCATTTGGCTCCATTCGCGATTTAGAATTTCGGAATGCGAGATATTGTCAATTTAGTAGTGTAAAAAACAACAGATACCGGGCTATCAGTGAAATTCACACAATTTGCGAATAGTGTCCTTGCGCTTCAGTTGTTTATGACAGATTAATTACTTAATGATTACAGCATTAACTATCCATCAGCCAAGAAAAGCCATTTATCAAGTCGACCTGCCATAAACGTTAACGTAGGACTCTTGGCGCAAAGTGAATGCGGCTAAGATGTTGCGCGCAATCTGCAGACTGCCCAGACTGGCTGACAGAGCCTGCCGAGCTTCTGCTTCGGTGTAGCCCAGAGCTAGCAGCGCCTGCACCGACTGCTCCTGGTCGGCACCGGCGGCCGCGTCGGCCTCTCCAACCGCTTCTGCCGTTCCAGCCGCTAGACGGGCCGGCAGCGGCGAAGCCGCCCTGGAGCTGCTAACAGATTGCGACGCCGACGACGAAGGATCGAAATGCAGCGTCGCGTAAGTGAAGCTGCCGTTGGCATCGCCACCGCCGTCGCCGACACCGCTGGCGGAGCGCCGCTCGTCCTCGCTGTCGCTGTCTGCGTTATTATAGTCTGAGGCGCCGTTCTCACGCGCTGTTGAGACGGCGGCGGAGGCGCCTACGGTTGTGGCGGCCGCTACAGCAGCGCCGGAAGCCGCGCCGGCGGCTGTTACAGTCGGGCAGCGGCGCGCCGAGGCTGGTGAGTTGCCAGTCCGAGGCGGCCGCGGCGGCGGCGAAGGTGCTTGAACTGGAGGAGGCGGCGGAGGCGGAGGCTGCGGCTGAGAAGCGGCGGGCACCATAGGCTCAGTTGGCGGCATGAACGGCTTCAAGATGACAGACTCGGTGCCTTTGATCTCGCGCCGACAGAACGGACAGAGCGCTTCGTCCTGACTGGCTTGGATACTGGCGATGCACTGGGCGCACATGTAGTGGCCGCACGGCTCTATGCGCACCTCCTTGTCCCGCTCCATGCAGATCTTGCACAATTGAAATGACTGATAAGTGATATTCTGCGTGCTGCAGTACATCTCATACTGTTGCTGGGTGACCTGGATAACAACCGGCGGCAGGTCCTGCAC
The DNA here is from genome assembly GCA_002269645.1 of Macrostomum lignano. Lineage (NCBI taxonomy): Eukaryota > Metazoa > Platyhelminthes > Macrostomidae > Macrostomum > Macrostomum lignano. The sequence goes on along the minus strand of NIVC01004005.1, from coordinate 21,527 downwards.
TAGGCTAGATAGATCGGGATTGACTCCGTTGCCATCCGGATACAGGTAGAACATATCCCTGGCTCCGTCAATTAGTGCCCGGGCGAGAGATTTGTTCTGTATAATAGTCTGCAGTATCTGGCCATCGTCAGTGACGTAGCCAATGGCCCATTGGCCCAGCTTGGTGCAGCTCTGCCTATAGATATAGGCCCCGGGCCGGCCAATGTGCTTCATCAGGCGGGTGCGAACCTCGTCGTAGGTGAGAAACGCCATGTAGCCGGGATGGGTGACGGCCAGGCGCTTCCAGTTCTGCAGTATGTTGCGCCACGGCTGGAATAGCCTGACGAACACGTCGAATTCGAATACGGACACGTGATCGTTGCAGGTCAGATCGATTGTCGATTTCAATGCTACTAATTCCATCCGATCGTGAATCGGGTGCACGTCTGAGAAGGCGGCGCTGAACTCCGGCCAAGACACGATGCCGCGGCCTGGGAAATAGTGCCGCCAGAACTCGTCAGCGTCAACCTGAGTGGCGGGAGATGGGGTGTTCGAGTCTGGTAGCATGCGACTTAATGGGCCTTTCAAAAGCTCGAAATTACAAAAGATCAAATTTCAAAAGCTCGAAGCTTTACAAGCTCCAAACTTCGAGCTCAAAATTTACAAACTCGGGAATTTAAAAAGCTCGAAACTTCACAAGCTCGAAACTTCACAAGATCGAGACTTCATAAGCTCGAAACTTCACAAGATCGAGACTTCACAAGCTCGAAACTTCACAAGCTCGAAATTTCACAAGCTCCAGATTTTACAAGCTCAAAGCTTCACAAGCTCGAAATTTCACAAGCTCGAAACTTCACAAGCTCGAAACTTCACAAGCTCAAAGCTTCACAAGCTCGAAACTTCACAAGCTCAAAGCTTCACAAGCTCGAAACTTCACAAGCTCGAGACTTCACAAGCTCAAAGCTTCACAAGCTCAAAGCTTCACAAGCTGGAAACTTCACAAGCTCGAAACTTCACAAGCTCGAAACTCACCTTAGTGACCCGGAAGTCTGACAAATCGTATACTTTATTGGGGAACAATGCCTGCAGATCTTTGAGCATATGCGAGAACGTCAGCGACAGTTTCGTCAATTGTTGCCTATACTCCGAGGTCTCGTCAAACATTCGCTCTTTGGCCTCTTTAAACAGTCGAACAGTCTGCTTGCATCGAGAAATTAGCGTGTGAATAAACAATGGAAAATAATCATTCTCTGACAGGTTTTGATAGTTCTCATTGTACTTAGACACAATGCTGTTAATGTACTCGGCAGTGTCCGGTATTGTGTCCGGCAAGTAGGGCGGCGAATTCTTTAAGTTAAGCTGCGGCTGCCTGCACAGTTTCATCACTTTAGTCATGTAGGTGGTGCACTTGTCTATTGATTTCCTATCCACAGTTATTGACGCGGCTGTGCGACTCGCGCCGCCAATTGCTAAGGCTGCGATTGGCGCCGAATTGGCGCCGCCAGAAGAGTCTGCAGCCGAGGTGGAGGCGCCGCCGGCGCTCCGAGGATGAAAGGCGCCATGCAGGCGAGCTAAGAAACGCCTGCCACTGCTGTCGGAGGCGGCTGAAGCTTTGACGGCCATGACTCTGGCGGCTTTTCTCATGTGCTAACAAAGGATTTAAGGGACGAACTTGCCGAGTAATTAAAAAGACGCGCCAAAGGCTTCTTGCGATCGAGATTGGATTTAGATTCGATGACTTGGGCAGCAATGTCGGCAAATAGCTAGCATTGAAAATCTATTGCTAAAATTACCTTCAATGTGTGGTGCTGCCTAAAGAAATAAATTACCTTTGACAGGCAAGCTAAATTCGAGCATATGTTGCATCAATTATTACTCATGGGCCATGGACTACTAAATATTGAAGGCCATGAAAGCCTTCCAGTCCAGACACTATTTAGAAAGTGCATGGATTATAATTTAGGTAAATATTAGTGCATTTTTAATGCAGAAAAACTCCATATCTTCACTTAGTAGTACATTTATATAATATTATATATTATTAAAACATAGTAAAGCCAGTAATTGCTACAATAATACAAAATATTCCAGAAAGACATCATGCCTAAGTTAAATTTTTTTTATTTTTATCACTTCATAAAGTTTTAGTATTACCATATATTATATTTAATAAGGTGGCAACATTATTTGTAGTATTGGGACCCAAAAAAATTAGCAATTAACTATATAATACAAAAATTCACAATTAACATATATTAAACTATTTTAGACTGACTAACTAGAGCTAGCACTGAAAACCAATATAAGCTGACTATATCTACATTAATTGAAGGCTAATTTTGAAAACCTCCTATTGTGGCTAGGTGTCAGATTGCACTAGAGTTCTTTGAATGTGCTAAAAAATAAATCAAATGTATACAATAGGCAAAAAACATCTTTTGACTATATTAGGGACAAAAATGGCTTAGGGCTGATTATATATGCCTAATACTTAGTGTTCAATTTTAATAAAGGCACTTATATCATAGATATAGCCTTAGCTGTAAAACCTTAGCAATTAGGTATATATCTTTGTAGTTATAGGCACTAGTTTTATTATATTTTCTATAATATAGGCTACCTAAGCTATACTGGTATTAATATATATGTATTTATAGAAAAAACAATTCATTCATAAAATAAACTAAGTATATCCATTTATTATTAATAATAACTAGTTATTTTATTATCTAAAAGATCTATGCTACTGTTTTTAAAGTAATTCTATTTTATCTTATTCTTACATTTTTCTTCTAATAATTAAAAATTTAAAACTGACTTTTCAATCTATGGGAAAAGCCTTAAACTATTATATTTCTATAGCCATAGCCATAAGAGCCATTGTTTTCTATGGGCATCTTGTATTTATAGCTACTATACAGGGTCATGAGGTTAATTTAGACAATTTTAAAACCTTATTATCTCATTAATGCCTTTATCAATTTGAAAGAAAATTAGTATATTGACAGCTAATATACTAATGGTAGCAATAATTTTTTTTTTCAAATTATTTGTGAAGGTGGACTTAGTTGAAAATGTCCACATATTTACTATTATTTTTACTATCAGTAGACTACTATGTAAGTGTATCATATTTTGTATGAATTATATGTACATTCATTGCATTGGCTTTTATATGTTGCAAGTGATGAATTTTTAACAAATCAATAATTTTGCTCAGCACCCATTGTAACTATCAGCCAATCACAATTCAGTGTATCATCTATCATTTTGATCTATTATATTAACTGATTGTTTTTTGTCGCTACTCAAAAAATATAATAAACTTAACCAACTAAGCAAGAAAAAATATATCAGTTTAATTGCTTATTGGACTGCGCTACTACTTGCATTTTTCTGTTCTTTGTTTGGTCTCATTCTGCCAAGGACTGTTACGCTGCGCCAAATTAAATTTGTCACATTATTCATTAGCAATATGCCCAAGTCTAAGGAGCTTGCAAAACACCATGCAATTATTGAGGCCATTCATGCTTAGGGGTGTAGCCAGGAATTTCCTATGGGGGGATACACCAAGGTGAATTTTCTACGGGGGGGGGGGTATACCAATGCTATGACAGAGTCATGTGGTAGTATGTATAGCAACAAAAAGCAACAAAAAAGTTTTGGTCAGGCTTTTTGGGGGGGGAATACATCCTCCCTATCTCCCCCTCCCTACACCCCTGTTCATACTAAGAAAATAAATAGTCAATGAGGTCATCACCTTCTTTGGCTTTAATAAAGAGCTTTTTTACTGACTAAAAAGCAATATAATAATCTTTCTAAGGTGCTTAATGTGGTATCTACAAAATTTCCTATCACAATGGTTTGGAGTGGTATTATATAAAGGTTTTTTACTATTATTATCACCATAGACTAAAAAAGCTTGCTAAGGTTTATGCTATATTTTAACACCATTTGGGAGTTGTGGTGATAGCAAGTGCCCTTATTAAGTAGATATATTGCTGATATACAATAAAACATTATGAAGTTTTATTTTATTTAGTTGCTTTATTTCTAATAATAAAAAAATGTCACATTTTTTCTAATGCAAAACTTGTTTAATTTTTTAGGATAATCTTATAAATATAACTACTTATTTATAGTCTACTACACTATACCTATTATTACAGAATTTTATAGCCATTAATCAGAATGGAATAGTATCTAAAACCTAGCTAACTACTTAGCTAATTTCTCAATTTCAAATGCATTTTCCTTTAAAGATCCCCTGACATTATCATAGGCCTAGCCTTTGCCTTTTGACATATTTTCATGTTTTGTACATGCAAAACTAATACTATTTTAAGAGTTCCTAATATATAAATATAAAAATTCAGATTTTAAAGAGATGTGTCCTACACAAAATTAGGTTTACCTAGTCACATTATACTATAATATTAGTAGGCTATTAGGAGTTAGGAGCCAATTTAATGTTAAAGTAGTACTTTTGAATTGTGATATGGCAATTGACTATAACAAACCATTTTGCTACTAATACATATTAAACTATTAATTTGTTCACTTGTTTGCTTTTTGGATTCTAAAATAGAAAAATCTAAGTAAAGCAAAAAAATAATTTAATGAACAATTCTATAGCCATAGGGCCTAGGAATCTAGGATAGCCTAACTAGGCCTATCTTATATCTAAAGCCGAGTCTGAGTGGACCTATTGGGCAAGTCAGGTTTAATATATCTCCTCTTAGATGGCTACCAACTTAAATGTGTGACTTGAATATATCAATGTAGAATTTTACTAGGCCTACACAACAAATAGGCTATTATATGTTACATATTTTAAAATTTATAAATATAGGCCTATTAGATATAATTTATTATTATAATTTATAGATATAGACAATTCTTTAGAAGTCACCCAATCCTTACAACAATCTTATCAATTATTATATATAGCTATCTAGTATTTTTTTTACTTTCCCGCTCTAAATTATTTTATAATGTATTTGAGTTTGGGGCAATAAGACAAGTAAGAAAACAAAAATAAATGCTTACTAAGTCACGGCAACTAGTAATAGGCCGAGGCAATCTAGTACAGGATGTTGCCAAACTACTTGGTGGGTGGCGGCACCATATGAATTCCTGCAGGTGTGTTAAGCAGCTGATCAGACATACCATGCATGGTACAGAATTTGGCCTTGTAATTACCCCACATTCCCTTGACCTGGTTGGTATGGATGGATGGGTCATTTGGGGGCCTAGCGGAAGTGTAACATGTGGTTCATGGTAGCATGGTTGCCAGGCAATACAGTATGATAGCTAGCCCACTGATCTGTGATGACTCTCATTCCAGGCAAGACATGGTGCCTGCGGTCGGCCAGCCATGATCAGCTGAAAAAATGCGTAAAATAATTTAGAGTGGGAAAGTTGAAAATCACCAGCTATCCTATCTTTGACTTAGCCGATCGATCGACTATCATTGATTGGTAGAGAAAATTAAGAAAGTAGGCCTAAGCCTAAGCTGGGTGGTGCCGGCAGGCCTACTACTACTAGGCCTACTACTAACTACTTATGGTCCTACTCTTAGGCTACACCTACACCTACACTAGAACTTCAGTCAGTAGGACTATGTGAGTAGGACTAAATCTAAATATACTAAATCTCTAAGTCTAGACTAAAGTTCGTTTGAATAGAATGACAGTAGTCGATGACAAAAATTATTATGCTGAACAAGCTAAGTTAGCTGTGAACAAGTTAAGACACACTTAATAATAATAAGAGTGTTATTATTATTATCATTCTTAATAATAAGAGTGTTATTATTATTATCATTTTTAATAATAAGAGTGTTATTATTATTATCATTCTTAATAATAAGAATGTTCTTGTTAATTATCTATCGAGCTATAACTAAATTAAGCTGAAGCTGAAGGTGCCGTTTTATACGAATCACTACTTTAAAAGTTATTTTTTGCTCAATACTATGCCATATTATTTATCCGTTTTAAATATTTGATTTTTATTCTATGCCGATTTTTGCTTCAGTTACACTGTAATATTTTGATCCGATGTTATAATCAGCATCCTTTCCTAAACCGGATTTACACTCCGGATTTACTGTGACGAATAAAGCGAATAAGACGGATTTGTGAAGCGGTTAATTTAGATAGTTCACGATTAGTTAGCAGATCGGCAAGCCGCTTCAACCCTTAGACTTTTGCTAGTGCTACTTAAAATTGCTGGATTAGTTAATTAACTAATTGGTGTGCCAAGGTAGACGGCGGAAGAGTTGGTGTAACGTAAGGAGGCCAGACAGCGTCACAGCTAAGGGATAGCGAGCCTAGGTCGAGAAGCGAAGCAAGGGGAAGGGCGAGAGCGGCTGTTGACTGTAGTGTAAGCATATATTTAAAGGTAAACAGATAACAACAACACCCTTGATCCAAAACCCAGACAAACAACCCCCACGCGGCGCGCAATGTACATGTACAAATTAATCAATAAATATATCATGCAAGAATAACATACGTCAGTACAAGTACATAGGTAGAACTACTTTACCAGAAATAATAACGATATGAATGAAATACAAATAACAGAATAAATACATACGAGGCTACAAAAACAAAGCAATTAACAGTAAAAATAGCGCGATAATAATACGTACGAATATTGTTAAAATAAATGAAATAATACAGTAGTAGTACGGTATGCATATAAAAATAAAAAATACGATACACGCTTCTACGAATCACACTGTCACAATATCGTCAACCGAAGCCAGCATTAAAGGAAAACCCTGAAACCCAAGCCGTCGCGGTTTTTACTCGCTGCGTCGCTGGCTTCACACTGCTAGACTCCATGCGCCGTGTCTTTTGATGAGTTGGACGTCTCCATCAACCAGTTCAATCCATATAGTTCATTTATGGAGCTGCCTCGATATATAGTTGTAAATTGCACGCCGGTTAGGCTTGGCCTTGCAATTGTCTGCAGATCACTACAAACGATCTGATCCAATTGACACGTGATATTTTTCCGAGGTGAGAATTTTCGTCTTTTGGGAGATTTTTGATGCTGCAATAAAAATCGGTGCTAATTGAGGAGGGACCGAGTTGAGGTCTGCGGAGAGAATGTGCCGATGCCGACGCCGGCGAAAAAAATTATGGAACAGTGTGCTGGGCAATGAGCCACCTAAGAACTTACTTATAAGTTCACTTTTCTATCTAAATGTATTTAGTTTTGCCCTAATGAGGAGAGATGCACATCGCTCTGAGAATCGATAAACTGTGTGAGATAGCTAGAGATAGACGAGCAAAACGTTTGCTTAATTGGCTTATCGTGGAAACTGTTAAAGACCAACACAGGTGGATTCGCCACAGTCTCACAAGAATTAAACCAAATGAGGTTGACGTTGTCCACTTTAAGTCCTACTACCCACTCGGCTAGATGCCATGTGAGCCTATACTTGAAGAATGTTTACTAGCTCAAGCGTCCAGCAGGAGCGACCCCCCGGCCGTTTCTATATTGCAACGGTAGCTATAGGCCAATCGCGGCCTATTGGTAAAATACGCTATGTGGATTCATGAACGAAATGTGCATCGAGGAAGGAATCCTTCGACCGAGTGACTACACAGCCTGCTGCGTGCCACATGGGCCACCCGTTTGTACAATGCACATGTACCAGCAAACGTGAATTTGGACAGCTCATCAGGGATCGAGACTGCAATGTACATCGAAGTCGATTAAAGCTGCACTGCGATTGCTACGAAACGTCTGATGTCCAACTCGAAGAATGCAATGCAATTTTGGATGGAAAAAGTCTTGAGAGTGTCGTTAAGTGAACGGGCCAAGCCCAATCGATTAATTTCAACTTCAAGGACTATAGTGTGACCATCAATTACAGTACAATTAATTTGGGCATTACTGGCGATAAATCTTTGAAGGAAGTCTTCACATGAAGTGCATGCTAAATGTACTCTGTTAAACAGTTGCAGAGATATTTTGTGTTTGTTTGTTGTCTAAGGTAAAGTTGTTCGCCAATTAATTAAACCCTCAACACGTGGAAAATTGTTCTACACGTTAAAATTCCGTTTGACTTTCAAAATCAAACTGAGAAAGGCAATAAGTTTTATCTTATAAAAACAGGGACATAACGATTTTTCGGGAAATAATGTCTCGGAAATCGTTATATAGCCCTCGTATGTTTTATGTTTTCTTAAATCCCGCTAAATAAAATGACTTTATATAGTGGTTCAACTGAGCATAACCTCAACAGTAGGAACTGCTTTAACTCAGAGATTTATGCCATATCTTTTTGCCGCTAGGCAGCTAAATAAATAGGGAATAGGGGTGTTACGAGAATATATTTAAAAATCACCTAGCACCTGATCTGGTGCATCTACTCGTAATACACCTGCTTGCATCGTATCACATGATAAGCTCCATCTTTATCCTTCATAATCCTGCATTTCGCCTGGTATAGCAACTCCTATATTTTAAACCCTAAGCTGTAAATGCGCCTTCGATGTGGCAGTAGAACTCGATGCTACCTGCGCTGCTACCTGGGGATTAAGCAGAAAATAGAAACGATACCTGACAATAGGCTCTAGGCGAGCGGAACCATTGCAGTAAGCATCGGGATTAAATTCATAGAAACTTCGGTTCTTGATCGAAATGCAAAAGCAATTTAAGCTTCCCACAACTTGCAGCCACACCGACTGCACCCGGCCATGTTTCCAACATTTACACACTGAATTCTATGCGAGACTATCTGTCAACCCCAGCTTCCATACCCTTGCACCAAAGACATCTGTTCATTTTCATACACACACTCCATCTGAATTCCCCAGCAGCCAATATCAGCAATTCTATTAGTGAGGCTCCAAGCATAAGCAACACCAATTGGCAGGCCTACAAAAAGCGTTCTGATTTGAACTTTTAGCTTTGCACAGCTTACCTAAACTGTGCTGTTGCTTAGCTTTGCCGCTCCGTACAATTTCAGCTGCATAGAAGTTGGTGAGGGCCCAGAAAGTCTGCAGATCCGCTCGGATGTTGTTGACGCAGTCGTTTCCAAATACTGTGCGGTTTCGGAGTGGAGGAGGAAGACGGGTGCAAATCGGATGGAAGCCCAGGGGCTAACAGCATAGTCTGCAAGATCCAGGATGAGGGAACCTCCCCACCTTTTGCTCCGACATTTTCTTCCAATATTCCAACGAAGCCGTGGTCTGCCAAGCCGCACACTGGTAGTACTTGCACAAGCTTGGGTCCCACAGCCTCCCGCCAGACCCATCAGAAATCGTGCGCCCGGCCCGACCGCAACGATTGACCAAACGTGAAGAGGCGGAAAACGAACGGCAAAAAATGCAGCACATTTAGACGACGGCTTGCAGGCGGAAAAGAGAATTTGCTTGAAGCAGAGTGGGAAAGAAGTAGGCCTGTTGAATAGACAATAAGGTTATGTCCTCGTCCCCATCACCAAATAGCTCCACTGTTGGCAGGCAGCAGCAGCAGCAGCATCAGCAATCGCAATCTCAGCAACAGCAACCTCAGCATCCTCCAATTGCTTCATCATCGACAGTAGCAGCTCGACCTAGAAAGCGCACCGGAGTTGGCGGCAGCGGTAGCGGCAGCGTCGTCAACCTATCTAGTCCGATGTCTTCCGGTGGCGCTGGTCTGGACTTTCGCCAGGACAGCCTACTGTTCAGCGACGTCACCCTGCTGGCCGGACCCGAGAGGCAGCGACTCCGCGCCCACCGGATTCTCCTGTCGTTGTGGTCGCCCGTGTTTCGAGCCATGCTCACTAATCCGTGTCAGGAGCAGCAGTCGCAGACAATTAGCCTACCAGAGGACGCCCCGGAAACAGTGGAATTGATGTTGCGGGCCATCTACACGCCTGGAGGCTGTGAAATCGACTACGCCGGCGCGCTAAGCCTCCTACCGCTGGTGCACCGGCTTCAGGTTGAGCCGCTGGTGCGCGACTGCGAGGAGCGTCTCCTGCGCAGCCTGAAGGACGAGACGGTATTTGCTGCACTGGAGCTGGCCGATCGTTTCGACCTTGGCGCCCTGAAGCGATACGCCACCGACTTTTGCTGCGCCCTGCCAGTGGAGCTGCTCGAGTCCCGCGCCGAGGAGCTCGGCCTGTCTTCCGAGACTCTGTCCCTCATCTTGAAGAAGAAGATTCGCCACCTGCAGAGCATGGTCGAAGAAATCTACCTATCAACGAAGCGCTCGGTAACCCGTGTGGAGGGCAAGATACAGAAGGTGCCGCTGAATCACTGCGCCGAGCACGACCTGCCAAGGCTGGCTTCGGTTGACGATATCTGCGGGCAGTGCGCCGCCTGCACTATCGGTTACTTGCAGGAGCTCTGCTCGAAGGCTCTAAACAAAGACTTGGCTCACTCTTCCACTTGAACTCGGTAATAATGCCGAGTCTTGATTGAAGTGCTCCATTTTAATGTCAAATTTGTCGAGTTTTTGGAGCTAAATGCCCTACCATCCCGATGTGGTATTTGATAGAATCCTTGGTACGAGCTATCTGACCTTCTCTAGTTTTCCCACCGGCCATGCGTGATTGATGATGAAAATTTCTCTACAGATTTACATTATGCAAACCTCTGCTAATTTTTGCTGCAAGTTTTTAGCCTTTTCGATTTTATTATTTCAAGTATTGTTACGAGAGATTCCCGCCTCACACAAATGCAATTTTGCTGGAAGAACTTTAGCTGAATGCAAAGGTCTTTAGCAAGATTTCAGTCTTGAAATTGCCTCCTTCGCACTTTGCCTGTAATCCGATGTAAAAAAAACTTTTCACCTAATTCATTGTCGCCCATAATTTGCTACCTTCTAATAGTTCGCGACTTAGTAGGCCTAACGTTTGTAAAAAAATTATACTGAAGCATTACTAAACACGCCATTCAAATAAATCGTTTCCATTGAACAATGAGTCACTTTAAACGATATTGCATACAAAAACCTATCCAGACTCCGTATAGTCATGTTGTTTAATTTTTCACTTGGAGTGATGGAGTAGGATATTCACCATGAGCTGATAAACTTGCTTAGGATAGTAGACAACATTAATAAAAATTGTTTTGTTGCGATGAACCTTTGATGGAATCAAGCAAATCAAAGAACAATATAATATATTGCCTTAATGAGCCAATGTAGAATTGATTAACTGTGTGCGACGCTATACAATCGACAAAAGGTGTGGCCGGATAATCCCGAGTCAAAAGCGTCCCTGACACGAGTCACAGCTAGCAAAGTGATTTGCACATGAAAAGAAAACAGTATCCAGAATCAGACTGTCAAAAAGTGCGACCACCTTCCTAAACATCACGTGGTCCAATAGCTTGCTGGAACAATCAGAGATCACCTAGCAAAGACTTTCGTCTTCTACATGTATATCATCGTCAATGAACGGCATCAATGGCAGCCATTGCTGTGGCCACGATAGCGTTGGAGACGGTGTCGGAGCCAGCGTGTCTGGCACGCGAGGGACCACCGTCGGGTTGTTTACGAGCTCCACAACGTCAGTTAGCAGCGTGTCCCATTGCCCGCCAGTGTCTGTACGGCCGCCGAATTCGCCCAGCGTAGTGACTGCGTCTTCGGCTGTCGATCCGCAGATGATGCATTCATTATTGTCACTTCCATCTACTTCAGCAACGAGGCTATTTCCTTCGTTTTGAGCAGTCTCATGAGCCGCTGCGGGCGGTACGAGAACTACGGTTTGCCGTCTGTGCCGTCGTCTGCCTCCGGCAATGGCGTCTCCTCCGCAGCCGCCACAGCCAGCCGGCGCCGATCTCAAACAAAACTGACCGAGAGAGCGTCGTAGTTCCGCCTGAATATTGCAGTTCAACAGGCCGTAGAGTAGCGGATTTAGACAGGCGGACAGCGGGATAATCAGCAGAGGTATCCATCTAGAGATCGCCTCGGTCGTGGCGCTGTCGTTTGATTGCGCCTCGTAGTGACGCAGGTTAGGATACGTTGATACGTTTCCCTCTCCGCTGTCGTGCAGTGAAGCAAATAGACCATACAGGTCATGTCTGACGTTGCTGAGCGTCAGAGGCAGCCAAGCGATGGCGAACACCAGGATGATGAGCGCCAGAACGAGGTTCGCGCGTCGGCTCCGGCGCCATTCCTGCTCAGCTCGTCGGCGCTGATAGGCGGTGAGATTTGGCGAGGTTCTACGACGACGGACGCGGCCGTTGAGCCGGTGGCAGACAATCCCGTAGGCAACTGTCACTGTGCACAATGGCACCAAGTACTGGACTAGCAATGCCAGCCCACTGTAGCCCAGCTTCCATAGCTTCATCCGCCAGTCTAAGACTGCTAGCTCCGTACAGAGCAGTCGCAGCCCAAGCGGCGAACGGAACTCAACGATCTCGGCAAACCAGGCAAGCGGGCTGGCCAGAAGCGCGGCCAGAATCCAGACGCAGACGATAGTCCTAGCGGCTTTGCCGCGGCCACTCAGCCGGCTGCGGCCTGTCGAGATTGACGTCGACGATTGACCGAGCGTCCCGGGCCGACTGTTTCGGCGAGGTCCACGGAGGTACTGGAATTGGTTAGAACGTAAAACGGATATCCATAGCATATAGGTCGCAGTTTTATTATACCTAAATTATATCACAAAGCGCAAAAACCCCGTACTTTGACATACCAGCAGACGATCGCAGGCAATGGCCACAATGGCATACGTAGACACGAAGGCGTTCAATCCAGTCAGTGTGTTTACCAGCTTGCAGGCAGCCTGGCCGAACGCCCAGCCGTTGTAGCGCTGGAACAGCTTCACCAAATTCAACGGCTGAGTGAGGCCGCACAGTGTCAGGTCGGACAGGGCCAGGTTGGCTATGTACAAATTCCTAGGCGTGCGCAGGCGCCGGTTAGCCAGCACAATGTAGGCTACTATACCATTGCCACAGGCGCCAAGCAGCATCAGCGCGGCGTACGCGGCGGCCACGACACGAAGTGTGGGCAGGGCGCGCCGCTCAGCTTCCTCAATATCGAATAACTGACCTCGAACTGCCGCAGCAGACTCCGTCAGGTTTTGGCACTCTAACAGGCGCAGCAGAGAGGCAATGTCTAAGGGGTCGAACTGAGCCGGATGGGCTAGAAGTAGCCAGGAACAATTCGGTTGGTTTATTGCTGTTGATATCATTGTGCTATCAGCCTTCCCAATGGTTGAAAATATTGATAGCTACCTGTAGCTTTTCAGAAAGCCATCATTTTCCTCGGGTTCTTAAATACGAGCGTAAATGTAAGCATAAAAGCGCGAGTCTCTTACGGGCTTGATTGGCCGAGCCCAGCCAATGTGCTCAGCCTACGGATCTCTCCATGCAGCCTTTCCCTGGCCACAAATGAAATCCCACGGAATGCTAACGGTAACGGAAGTTTAAATAAAGAAGTCACAGAATCACAAATGCGTGGATAAATGAGAAAAAACTTTCAGCTCATAATATAGAAGTTTTTAATTAAGTCCCTAATTCCGCTATTCAGCGTCACGCGCCGATGGTCCTCCGTAGATTTTTGCTTATTGCGCGGGGTCGGAATATGAAAGCAAAAATATGATAGCTTCCAAGTTGAAAGGGGCTTGCTTTGTTGACATCTGCTGATCAAATATCGTATTGCATAGCTAGTCATGAAATCTTTGCACCTCACGATGGAGATCGGGAAGAAGTCTTCCCATTCTCTAAATATCATCATTCATATAACGTCAGGGTCAGCGACGCACCTCCTGTACCGACTGTGGGCGTTTCGTCGACTGCAGCTGGATTCGCCGACGATGCAGAAGGTCGCTTGGATGGGCGTGGCAATCGATATATTTCCACACTGGTACACTCGTTCGTCGTCGATTTTGAAGGCGGCGCGGAGCTCAGCAGTAAAGGACGCATGCCTTTATCCGTACTACTCACTGGCAGTACTGGCAGCAATAAACTGATAGATTCTAGTCAAATACCCTCACTGCTGACACAGATCACTGTTTAAAATGCACGGAGGTATATCAATGGTACAAACTTGGCGTTGTTACTATAGCAGCTGTGATTCACCGGCCACTTGGACACCCCACACCTGCCGTCCTGACCAAACTTACAGTTCGAAACGGTGCGTTTGAGTTCTGCCACTCCTATTCGCTAAAATGCAGCAGAAGAATGTAAGTAGGAAGGGGCACCCCTAAGAACGTAAAATCTTTTTATTCATCGAATTGAATTCCCAACGGAATTCAGTCATTGAGCTCGTAATGTGCTACACAGCTAGTATGTGGCTACACTCGTAAGCCAGCTAAATGCACAGAATATACTGTGTGGCTAAATGAAAGTTATTTCCGTTTATTTATTTCTTTGGTTTGAAGCAAAAGCAGAGGACTCGTTTCTTGACCGAGGCGAAGCCGAGGCCTGGATGCGAGTCCGAAGCTTATGCTTCAGACCAAAGACTAAAATAAACGGAAATAATATACTGTCAAGCCAAAAAACTGGTTAACAACTGCTCGCTTTTCTAAAACATTATAATCTGTAGCTTGTACGTGTATTTCTTTGAGTACTTTTTGTGGCTCATTCCTTTGCCTTATTTATTTGGATCGTTTATTTGGCCGGGACAAATAAACGGCTTTTACATTCGACCATAGACTTATTCGGCGCGGCCAAAAGAGGTATAAGTATATAATGCGCCGAGGCCACGTATTAAACATTCGCCGACACTTATTCAGACACTTCTACAGACACTTTAGTTTCTGTCGTACGAATCGTAGGAACAAGCATTAAATTTGTTTATTCCTAACAAACTATTAGTAAACTGCTTTATTTTAAGCTTTTTTGCTTTATTTTATTAAATATGAATTAGGAAGTGTCCTGGACAAATTTAACATTCTTCTTCACGTGAAGAGAATCTATGCAGAATAACAAATTTCATGATTCATATTTAATAAAATAAAGCAAAAAAAGCTTAAAATAAAGCAGTTTACTGATAGTTTGTTAGGAATAAACAAATTTAATGCTTGTTCCTACGATTCGTACGACAGAAACTAAAGTGTCTGTAGAAGTGTCTGAATAAGTGTCGGCGAATGTTTAATACGTGCCGAGGCCTGAGAAACGAGTTTGAAGTCGTTCTGGCCATAGACAAATGAATAAACGGGAGAGATAGTATTTTTCCACAACTTGGCTCGGTCTGTTGTTGTTGTCAGTTCCAAATAAATCGTTTCTTCGTCCGGGACAAATAAATGCTTCAACACTTGACCATATACTTATTTGACCGGGACAAGTGGGGGATAAAAGTAAAATCTTTAGTCAAGCCAATTTTGTTCGGAAGTACAAGAGCGCTATTCTTTTTCAAAACGAATATAGCACTCGGCCGGTACAGGTTAAATTTAGAAAGCCCACTCTGTTAATTTGCTCTCTGAGGCTGGGCAAATATTTAAACATTTGGGTTTCTGATCTTCTACATGCATCCCATTGAGTCTGGAAACTCTGGATTGTTCAAAATCTCAGACGATGCGCCCTGACTGGAATGGTCAAACTTGACCTTCATCCGTTATCCTGACTGATAGCTTATAATTAGCAAAATATATACAAGTAAACTTGATTGCGTCAATCTTGTTGTCATGATTGCTTTAGATTTTTGTTTAGAGGCGCTGCCTTGAGCGCCAATATTTAGCAATCGATATTTTCGTGGGGTGGATTTGCGCCTGATAAACAAGAAGCGTGCAAGCTGATTGGCTGCAGGGTGACGGGGGAAGGCATTGTACAAATGAGGGTCAGAGAGTTAACGGTGTACGGCCAACAATTATGTTGTATATGGGGAGGGGGGGGGTGAGGCAGAGGAGCTCAGAGTGATTCACCGCGTCTGTCTTGCATGCACATGTCAGACAATGCGAAAGTCTGGGCCGTTAACTATGATGATGTTAGAAGTTCAAACTATGCGCAAAATTAATCGCTAAGAAAGATTGCTGACAAATTCTACTACTGGAAAATATAGTAGTCAGTAGTGCTATTATGATGCTTGCATAGATTGTAGGAAATGCATCAAAAGCAAACGAACAGAACGCGACAAAAATCCAATAAATCGGTATATTTGAAACCGCTTATAGCTGGAAATAACTTAAGGCAACATTAACTTTCAGTGAAAGTATAGATATGCGTATAGTCTTTTAAGCGTCATTACAAAAGCATTTAACTCAAAAACGGAAAATTGGAAAAACTTAGTGGAATGTCGCTCACAGCGAAGAGGCAGGGTAATTACGAGCCGGTAATATTCCTTTGTGGCCTAGCTTAAATCGAAAGAAAGTAAAGGGACAATTAGCTTAATAAATCATCTTCTTTGACCACAGATTCCTCAAGCATTGTATCAGTAAATACTTTGTAACATTTTGTTCAATAAAGTCAGCTAGATGCAGTCATCCTCTATATACGTAGTATCGTTTCGATTTAGATGTTTCAGTAAAGTGTTCTACACCTTGATCTGCGGCAAGGTTTCTAATTAACTATTCGTAAAGTAATTAACCTAAAATCGCCACAGGGTCCTTTAGCTATTTGAAGTACTACAGCAGCTGACTCCGATGGGAAAGCTACGGCTCGTATACAGTTATCAGTAGCTATTCGATAAAATTCATTGACTTTGTAATCAGTGTTAAATTAAAGCGTTTTGTACCTTAATTGACGAGTTTTGCTTGGGATAGGGCGGATTCTGTTCTAGACGGGGGCGGATGCTGTTCTAGACGGGGGTGGATGCTGTTCTAGACGGGGGTAGATGCTGTTCAAGACAGGGGTAGATGCTGTTCTAGACGGGTGTGAATGCTGTCGCGACTGTACCAATTTTTATCTGGTCTTACTTAATTTCCAGCTTTCACAACGAATAGAGAAATTTGCTCTAGTCTCTACTTGTTAGTACGCTTCAGTGTAAGTAGCTCGTATGTGGTACGAACCAAATAAAAGGTTGTTATCAAAAATGATTCAGCCAGCAAATATTTCGTATTAAGACTCTAAACACTACAGCGAGTTTTCTATAGATCCATTGCTGCGCGCACTTTGATCTGTATATGTTTTGCTTTTTAGTCCGAGCAGAACTAAGCTAGCAAGCAGCCTCAGGGCCCGGCAGCTTCACCCATCCCTGCCACTTGAAGCAGCCAGAAAATGCAGAAGTGGCTTTCTGTAAAAGCGTTTCTGCATTCGCGCGCGTTGTGTGTGCGTGGAGCCTGCGAACACGCTAACCAGCCCGATGCGAAAATATGGTACAGAGTTCGTCTATTTGCTTTTTTATACCCGCTACTTTCTCAATAGGACGGCTGCTGGACTCATTCAGTTTCTGCTTTTTCTGCTCTTAGTTTTCTACGCTACTAGTGAGATAGAGAGGCTGACTGCCGGCCGGTTTTTGCGAGTTGCTTAGAGATGCTTAGCAAGAGTACATCCATAAGGTACTGCAATTGCTAGAGACCGTATGGGGTTAGAAACTGACGGAGACGGCTTGAGACCGTGCTCGCATCCCATTCATCCCGACTCCGACAGTTTCTACTCCCCTACAGGCTCAGAGAGCGGGGTTGGCTCTGCTTGCCTCAGCTGGCAGTACCTGATGAAATACTCAAGCCAGCCTCACTTGACGCGGCAAACTTGCATCCGGGGAAGTTGTGACGAGAGAATTGCTAAGTATAATAAGATATAGGGATGGTAGGTACATACCTGCAGTCTCTTCGATTCTGATTCTGTTGTCTTTCGGGGTCCAGCTTCCGTCGTAGGCCGCGTTTTGCCCGCTGCCTCATCCTCGGGCGATGCTCCTTAAGTAGCCGCCAGGCCGGCCCTCCGCTGCCTTTTTTCAACCCTCAGGAGCTGGGGATCGGCCGCACGAAGAGCAGAGAAAGAAAAGCTTAGCTATGAGACTGAGAACAGTAACCGGCGTGTAATTACAGAAGCCACCGGTGCACACAAAAGACTGCCACACCGGCCTAAGGTCTCCCCCCAAATGATGACGGAGTCTCCTCCCAGCCTCCCTGCCCCATCCATGTTCTCCCCAGTAATGAGAAGAAGAAAGGAGGCGCTCGGAACGGCGACCGCATCGGCTTGGGAGAGATTGAGCAGGGGGAGTAGGGGGAGACGCAATAGGTAGAGATGGGATTGCATCCCGAAGTTCTTTACCAACCGATGCCCCTATCCGAGGCCCGATCCCCATCATAATCCCTTGCAATCGCCCTCGCATGCACGCGGTTCTTTTCTCCCCGCAGTTTCCCATTAAGTCTTAGCAACTTCGAATCCCAGCTGACCGAAGCTCTATAGTCGTCACGATGAGGAGGAGAGGGGAGCCCGCCCCATGCAAGCCCAACCATAGAAAGTTGAAATTCGAGTCTTCTTTGGAGGCTGATTGCCAGTCAACTGATTAGCGAGCGAGGAGAGAAGACTGAATGAGGCAAATCGAAATTGGAGAGCCACGGCGGGACTCTCATTTCCCAATAAAGCTTGAGTCTCAGTTTTGTTGTCGTTGATACTCTCACTCTCTTGATTGATAATTATTGGGAGGGAAACTGAGTCGACACTATCCCCCCCCAGTTCGCCGCTCAAGTCTGAATCTTCTCCGGGCAGGTTAATGAAGAGGGTTTTGCTCAGGTAGAATAGAAAGTTGATAGGGAGGGATTAAGGTGGAGGACAAGGCGGGTCGGTGAGTGACGGTTGAAACTGACTGGAGCCGGGAGGCTGCGTTGAGCAGGATGCGGCATTTTCCCGACACCCTATTAATGATTTCCCATCATTGTTCTGTTCCTCCTCACCTTATAGGATAGGCGGCCCGGCTGCAATCTCACACAGCGCTCATTATTCAGGATCATCTGAGGACAAGCTGTCTCGGTCGCAGTGGACCGCCACATCCTTGGAGCCGCTCGCCAACGCGCTTAGTGTAACAACGCTTTAAGAATGAACCGCACTACAGCTGATGCTACTGCTGCAGAGACACTCATGCTTCAGCCGCCAGAGCTGCCCCAAACTGTACGCTGTGGAGAGAGCGGCAAGGGAAGAAGCTCAGCGGGGGGAGAGATGATGGCTTGTGGAAAATTCTCAAGGTCACGCAGAGCGGGCAATAGCGCGCACAGTGGACTGCAAGCCCGGGCTAAACAACGCCCACCCCCGCCACTCTTACTACTCCCAGGCCAAAATTGCGAAGGCATAAAATAAATGTCTGGAAATTCTTAGGCAAAGCAGAAATTGGCTGCTCTTCTTGCTAATTTCTGTCAGCATTCAGCAACGACTAAAGAGTAGACAATAAAGCAATTCAAGATTCTATCTGCGGTTATTTTGGCAATAAGGTAAATTTAAGACACTTGGTAATACTCTCATATGATTAATATTCGAAATTGGTGGCAGCTAAGACTCAGATCTGATTCGCACCGATATTATATATGCATGAGCTGCTCTGTGACTGGCTTCTAATGCATTATTTATCAGTCTTAATACAAGATCTAATTGTAGCACCTTTATAGTCTCCGGTGTGAACTGTAATTTTCTGACCTGTAGCTAGACTCGGTTATACAATATGATTTCCGATGTACCAACTCAATCAACAGGTGGTATGACGCTCAACTTTGACGATCTGCTGAAGCAGATTGGCGGATTCGGCCGAGCTCAGCTGCTCATCTTCCTGGTGCCGGCGCTGATTGCCATTCTCAGCGGATTTCACACCTTGGCGCCTATCTATCTGCTGTACACTCCCGAATACAGGTGAGGATCGGGACTTATTGCGCTAGGTGGCTTGTAAGTATCTGCTTTATTGTGATTTTCATTAGTCATCTATGAAAAATGCTCAGCTCATCCCCGTTTACCGAAGCACGAGAACTTCCCCACGAGAAGTTTTCTCGCCGAGATTTGCCGCGCGAGCTTTTCCGCTGGTGTTTTCCAGTCGAAATTTCAAGCCAAATCCAGTCGGATTTGAAATCTAGTCTAGTTCAAGTCTTAGTCTAAGGACTTGCCCATAGACGTGGACAACCAAGTTGAGAGAATTCCAAGTTGAAATTGACAGCAGTAGATTTGGTCTTGCCCATAGACGTGGACAACCAAGTTGAGAGAATTCCAAGTTGAAATTGGCAGCCAGTAGATTTGTCTTGCCCATAGACATAGACAACCAAGTTGAGAGAATTCCAAGTTGAAATTGGCAGCAGTAGATTTGGTCTTTCCATAGACATAGACAACCAAGTTGAGAGAATTCCAAGTTGAAATTGGCAGCAGTAGATTTGGTCTTGCCCATAGACATAGACAACCAAGTTGAGAGAATTCCAAGTTGAAATTGGCAGCAGTAGATTTGGTCTTGCCCATAGACATAGACAACCAAGTTGAGAGAATTCCAAGTTGAAATTGGCAGCAGTAGATTTGGTCTTGCCCATAGACATAGACAACCAAGTTGAGAGAATTCCAAGTTGAAATTGGCAGCAGTAGATTTGGTCTTGCCCATAGACATAGACAACCAAGTTGATAATTCGGCCATAGACATCGGCACTAAAAAGGACGCCAGCACTGAAATCATTCTTAAACATCCATTTAAGCACTCAAAACTGACTATTGAACAACAGTTTGCTCAAACAACTAGCAATTTGCCGACAAAAGCAATATTAGCACACAAAAACCCCTAAAATCCCTAAAAATGCCAGGAGGGCTTTAGCAATCAACAATACCCTATTATTATATTAGCCTTGGTGGTTAGCCAGCCATCCTAAACTCAAGCCGTAGTTTTTCAGCATTCCCCCAATCGAGACTTGGCGTCTCAGCAACACCGCCTTAAATTTTAGATATTAAATTTCTGACGTGCTACTAAACAGTACCATTTGAGGCTATTGTTAGTTAAATTTATTTGTAAAGTCAAGCACCTAAAAAAACTGGGTTTCAGATGCCGCCCGCAGTCGGGCATCGGTTCCAATCGCTCCACTTTGAATGAGTCGGTAGCCCAGAATCTCGAGTCAATCGGCAAGTGTAGCTATGGCAACGAGACTGGACCAGCCTGTCACGAATGGATTTACGACCAGACCGAGTTCGCCAGTACCTTCGTCACTGAGGTACTGATTGTTTTGAAATACCTAATCATAAGCTTGTATTTAGCTAGCAATGGGCCTCCATACACAAACCCTTGCTTCCCAAAGTCAGTTGGTATATGTATCGGATCTAGCATTGATAGCAATTCGTTTTTTACGTACGTAGAGCCTTTTAATATTTCGCTCGATCAGCAGGACAGCTAGCTAATTGACTACAGATACAAAAATAACTGAATGGGCCACTCAGCACATTTGCGTGTAAGCTACTTTCAGTCAGTAGCAAGTTAAACAGAAGCATTTTAATGTATTTTTAAAGCCAAGGCTTATTTATTGGCTCTTACCCCCAGCTTAAACCCTCCAACGCGCCTTTCCACACTACCCCTCCGCACCCTAATATTTTATTGCCTTTCTCGGAATTCCAGCCTAAAGCTGCCATGTACATTTCAGTGGACTGGCTAATGTACATTATTGCTGAACCAATTAGCAAGTTGTTTACGCCTGCAAGCTTGGGCTTCTAAACTTATCAAAGTCATTTCAGCTGGCTTTATTTTTTATAAAATAGCTTATGTAT